>JAXQQM020092218.1:0-39146 GCA_034641835.2 Pinus albicaulis | reverse complement strand
TTCCTCTAAGATATTCCAAATGGGTATCAAACATAGTTCCATCCAGAAAGAGAACCAGAGAAATCGGGTTGTGCATTGATTTTATAAATCTGAATAAGGTTTCTTTGAAAGATAATTACCCGTTACCGAAAATGGACCATATCTTACAAAAGGTGATAGGATCAAGTAGGATATCATTACTAGAAGGTTTCTCTGGCTATAATCAAGTTTTGGTCGATCCAAAATATCAAGATAAAACACCCTTTACCACTCCATGGGGCACTTTTATGTATGTGAAAATGCCTTTTGGACTAATGAATGCTTGGGCCACCTTCCAAAGAGAAATGGACATTTCATTTTTAGAAGAGATTGGCCTTTTTATTGTGATATATTTGAATGATATAACTATGTATTCAAAATCTGACAAGGAACACTTGATACATTTAAAACAAGCATTTGAGAAATGCAGAAACTTTGGCGTATCTTTAAATCCTAAGAAAACACCATTTGGTGTGGAAGAAGGTGAACTTTTAGGGCATATCATATCAAAATATGGAGTTAGAGTTGATCCTAAGAGAATTGAAGCAATCCTAAAGATCAATCCCCCAAGAAATGCTAAAGAACTTGAATCCTTCATAGGAAAAATCAATTTTCTGAGAAGATTTATTCCAAATCTTGCTCAACTTCTTAGAAACATAACCAATATGCTCAAGAAATATTCTGAAATGAAATGGAGTATACAGGCTAGGAAACCTTTTGACATGGTAAAACAGGCATTAACTAAAGCTCCAGTGTTAATTAGTTGATATTTTACTAAAGATTTTATAATCTTTTCTTTTGCTTCTGAGCACAATTTTGTAGCTGTTTTACTTTAGAGAAATAGTGAAGGATTTGAGAAGCCAATAGCCTTCTTCAACAAAGATTTAAGAGATGCTTTTCTCGAATACAAGATCATGGAAAAAGAGGCATTTGCACTAGTCAAAGCAATTAAGGACTTTAGAGTTTATATTATTCATTCACACATAATTTCTTATGTACCTAACGCCGTGGAACAGAAAATGGAGCATATGGAAAAAGAGGAAAATGGGTTGTCATTATTTTTGAATATGATCTAGAAATGAAACCTACCAATCTAATAAAAGGGAAAAGACTTGCTCAGCTAATGGCTGAGTGCAACTTCCAAGCTCTGGACATAAATTTGGTGAAAAATTTGGATGATCAAGAGGAGCAGGCGACTCCACAAATCAATGAAGAATTTTTAAATTCTCCCTGTTATGTAGACCTGCTTTATGTTTTGTTTAATTTAAATGCTCCTCCTCGTCTTACCAAAACTAAAGCTAGATTTTTAAAATTAAAAGCAGTCAAATTTTGCCTCATTAATAATGTCCTTTATTGGAAATATTCTGGTGGTCTATTACTCAAGTGTTTGTTGAAGGATGATTACTGGTTCGATTCCACTGTACCCTAACATGAAATATTCAATGATATTGTATTTTTTTTTAAATTAAATATTTTTATATTGATTTATTTTAATGGTGAGATATTTTTCTGGATTCATTGTTTTATATTATCTCTAGAGAGACAATAGATAGGATTAAAGACACTATCTCCATAAAGATAATATGTCTTTAATTCCAACTATTGTCTTTGGAGAGACGAAAATGAAATTGTCTCATAAGAGACAATAATGTTTGTGTTCTATATTTTTTTTAACACTTGCTTAAAGCCAATATTTAATACAATACAAAAGTTTATTTTTTTGTCAAGTTAAGACAATTTACCGAGAAAAATTCTTAAAACTCCCCTTTGTGTTGTAGTGCAACTATTGTCTCTAGAGAGACAAAAATGCTTGTCTTATATATTGTCTTTATAGAGACAATGTTTTAAGAAAAATTAATTTTAAGACAATTTAATTTGAGAGACCCCCTTAAAGACAATATTTAAGACAATAAACATGTTTTCTTTTGTCTCAAGTGAAGACAATTTGCCCAAAAAATTCTTAAATATTGTCTTAAAACCCCCCCTTTGTGTTGTAGTGAATGGAACAAATTATTATTAATACCATGGTCTAAATACTACAAGCCAAATACGATATTCACAAAAGAGGTATGGTAAATAAATAAATATAAAAAAGGTATAGAGAGATATGGTATATACATAAAAATATATCCAATATGATTAGAAATCAACATTTAAATATATACCAAGTCTATGGGTCAAATACCATGGTAAATAAAAGAGGTATGGTAAAAAAATATAAATATAAATAAACCAAAAGTATTGTAAAAAATAAAACTTCTTTTTATATTTACTCCATACTTTTTTTATATTTACTACCATACTTTTCTTTATATTTATTGACAGTGAGAAAAAATGTTTTATTTAGGCATACCCTAATATTAATATTCAAATATTAATACTAATATTATTATTAATTATAATATTCATATTAATATATTATAATATTAATATTATTAAATTTAATCAATTTGGATCCGGTAGATTTGTATTTGTATTTGAGTACACTACATCATTGACTATCCGAGATAAACACGTAAACGTAAATGTAAATGTAAAATAATGTTTAACATTTAATATTTAAAATTTAACACAAATAATATGTAAAAATTCATTCTTACCCTTGAGAAAGACTATAGAAAGTACTCTTTGGGATAAGTTGTCGGTTGATCTGCAAATTCGAGTTCTGCTACGGCCTCCCCCATTGGATTTACATAGACTTTCATTCACCTACAAGTACTCCCACTTCTTCCACTTCTTGTTATCAGATCCACCTTTTTCTATTCATCATGACTGTCAATGCCTCACTGATCGTACTTTCGTTGCTACTTCAATTCACCTTGAGCGACGCATGTGGAACACAGTTTTAAACTCCGTTATTTGGCAGTAAGGAATGGATGTCCTATTTCAATGGCAAAGCCAGCTATTTGATCATTTGCAGTTGCACAGATACGACTGGTGGTTATCGTATCACAGCGATGGGTTCGTGTGTTCTGTAGAGCTCTTAACGAATTATGTGTATTTGGTTTTTAACCCTCTATTTTCCCATGGGTGGAAGATTTTGACGCGGCGTGCCCTGTTTTGTACGGAAGAAATCAAGTTGTATACAGCGGTTGCCTTCGACCGTAAAAACGGCATTTGCAAACTCATCATCTGGTGCAGCCTCTTAGAGGATTACATACATAACGGAGTTAGGACTTTCGTTTATAACTTCAAATAAGGTACATGGAAAACGATAACAACATGCAGCAATGGAAGTGATGAACATTCCTTTATTCGGCAGAGTGCTTAGCTGGTGAACCAATGGTTCTTGTGTTGGCTCTGCAATGACTCGATTTCATCTGTAGACATGGTGTTCGTGTTTTATGTGGAAGAAGAATTGTGGAAGGAGCCAATTCCTGTGGGTAACGGTTTTTTTATTTACATCGCTGAACATGAAAAACAGCTATGTGTGCTTAGCCAAACATACGAAGAGCAAAAGATGAAAGTTGGGGGATATAATTTTAAGGAGAAATTACCAGTGACCGAAGCAAAGGAGAAATGCCATCAGCTAAATGCCCAAGCGTAGAGCTGAACAGAAACTTGGGCGTCATCGCCACACTCTGGTCGAACCTCTGTCGACAAAAGAAATGAAGAGGCTTTTTACTAACGAGCTACATAAGTCCTGAGAACAAAGGCTCATCCGAAAATAGCTAATAGAGATTCCTGCAGTAATAAGCAACACACCGGCATAGCAGACTCACCATTTTCTGAGTCTCTATGGGTAAAATCCCAAGGTTGCAGAGCTCGAAGATAGTAGCGGCAAAGGCGCAAGAATGAAGTGGTTAAGATTCATATGGGGGTAAGCTAATACCCTAACAAACTATGATTCAACCTCCACCGTTGATACAATGAGAAGATCTACAGAGGAAATGGAGCCACTGAGATCACAACAAGAATCAAGGTTCAGGAGTGCTACATCCATAAATCTCATATTAAACTCCTAAAACGTGGAAAGGATATCCTATACCAAGATTATTATTTGTACCATCGACATAGTTATTACCATAATGGGTTTATTTAATCCATCTCAAAACGGGAGCAATCAACCTTGTGAACTTGATAATAATTATGAATATATATTTGTGTTGTATGATGAGCTGAAAAGACTAGTACTGCATGATATGGTAGTGTCACTCTACACATCGATTATATATATGATTATATATATAGAGAGAGAGAGTTTGATTTTGTAGTTCAGGATTTTATCTTTACTAATTTTTAGTAAAAAGAATTAAGGTAAGATTCTTGTATTTCAAAAATTATAATATAGGATAATGATTCCTAAAGTAACTAGAATGGGAAGATAAGGTAAAATAATTTTTTTATTGACGGTTAATTTATATGATTGAATGTTACAAGTGGGTATGAGAGCAGCATTCAAATGCTGAGACTAACAATGGGCCACTTATAACAATTGATGTGTGTGAATGTGCACAAACAAAAATCTGAAGGAAAGAATTTACCAAGGATAATGACAAGGCGATTCGTACATAAAACACGCGAGACAACAGGGACTAACAATGGGCCACTTAAATAACAATTGATGTGTGTGAATGTGCACAGACAAAAATCTGAAGGAAGGAATTTACCAAGGATAATGACAAGGGGATTAGTACATAAAACACTCGAGACAATAGAGCAGATTCACCCTAGCCTAACCAAGAAGCAAATCCAGAAATGTGGGTGTAGCTAAGTATAGATCAACACCATCAAACCAACAGATTGTTGGAAGAATAAAAAAGACAAACCAATAGGTTGTTAGATACCGTGCAACAACTCCAAAATGAAATGGTCTAGGTACGAAGTGACAACAAAAGACTGATGAAGGAGTAGGAAAAGATACTTAAGAGTTTTACAGATAAGCAAAATCATCCCACGGTACAACGTAGCCTAGAAAGAGAAACCCATGTACAGGGCGAGAAACAACAGCATATTCCTAATAATCCTGAGGGAAGATGCACTCACCAAAGCAACAAGAGTAGGACTTACAATGAGGCTGAGTCTGAAAATGATTCCAATAAAAAAGAATTGAAGAAGCAGAGAGTGGAATTTCAAGGGGAATTTTAGAATATTAAATCCCCTACATTTCATGGAGAGGCTAAAGAGGTGGCAAAAGCTTGGATCATTAACATGAATATATTTTCAAGTGTATGAGTATGACAACAAACTCAAAGCTCGGTTGGAAATCTACCAATTGCGAGAAAAGTCCACGTTATGTTGGGAAGAAGTGAAAAACATATGTGGAATTGAAGACCAAAATGTAACCTGTGATGAATTCCAGCAATACTTCAAGGATCAATACCTAACATGACGATTCTATGATGAAAAATCTTGGGATTTTAATGATTTGTGGTTGGGCCAACTATTTATAGATGAATTCATCACCAAATTCACTTCTTTGTTAATATACTTGCCATATTTAAAGGATGGAAAGGCAAGAGTACATCATTTTTTGAGTAGTTTACCTGCTGACATGAAAGAGAGAATTGAATTTGTAGGTCCAAAAATGATGCATGAGGTAATTCGAAAGGCGTGGATGTGTTATTAGCAGTTTAAAGCAAAAGGAGAAGTTGGGAGAAATTGGCCAACCAAGAAAGGATATAATAACTCCTCAAGCTTTATAGATAACACATCTGGGAATTATAAAGCCGCTGTAAGGAATTCAGCAAATAAGCAAATCAACAAAAATCAACAAAGACCCAAATGGACAATCGAGGACAAACTCACTCAAGCATCCAACGGACTAAATAACGGAAAAAAGTCATAGAAACAACCATTACAGTGTTGGGGATGTGGTGAGGGACATTATTACAAAAGCAACCCACATCGTGGGAGGAATGAAACTACAGATAACATGCAAGAAGAATCTAATGTGGGAGAGGTGGCATGAAATATACCTAGAATCAATGCTGCACCTAAATATTAGTAAACAGAGTGGTAGTTTAAGCTATTTAGATCCCCAGATTGTGGAAATATATAACCAACTGGCCAAAAGTTTAAAAATCCTTGGCTAGTACAACTATCTACCAGGGAAAAGTGAAAATTTCATGCCAAATTTTCCAACTGTCTTCTTGAAGTTTGGGATAAGAATGTAATGGTTGAATTGAACATTCTACCCTTAGGCTCTTTTAATATATTATTGGGCATGGACTCATTAGAAGCACACTGCTCATTAGTAGATTGTAGGGATAAAATTATTTATTATAAGGTTGAATATGGAACACGTCAAGAGATGAAAGGAATTAAGAAGCCAGTTCAGCTGCGTCCTATAACAACATATCAACTGGGAAAATTCATTAGGAAAGGATGTCAAATATATGAATTCAGGTGGCATTTTCCAATTCCAAAGATAAGGTTCCTACGATGGAAAATATATGAGTGGTGCAAGACTTCATGGATGTGTTTCCAGAAAACATACCAGGTTTTCCACCAAAATGGGATATAGACTTTACCATCAACTTAATGCCATGAGCAGCACCAGTATTGTGAGCACCATACTGAATGACTGTGCCTAAGTTAACATAACTAAAAATGCAATTCTAATAATTGATGGACAAAGGTTATATCTGTCCTAGCGTGTCTCCTTTAGGCACAACAACACTATTTATAAAGAAGAAGGATGGAACTATGCGAATTTGTGTGGACTATAGGCAACTTAATAAATTAATGGTTAAAAAAAAGTATCATCTGCCTCAGATTAATGATCTATTCTGTTAGCACTATGCCAGATTGCTAAGGCTAAAGAATGAATCCTAATAGAGGTAACCACATACCAAAATTTTGGCTTCGTAGCTAGCCCTACAAAGTTAGAGAGGGCTCTCTTCACAAGGTCACAACCTAGAGGGATGGAGGAATTAGAATTTTTAGGCTAGATATGACTGCAAGGGTTTTTTTTGATTTGATTTGGTTGGGTTTCACTCGATGAAGAAATTAGGTCAAGGGAGCTAGGTCAGGGAAAATGAGGTAGGGTTGCAATGATTCAATGGGGAAAGGTAGGCATAAGGCTTACCATTTTAAGATGATTGTGATGAGATGTTTTTAAGACTGATGAGGAGATAGGAAGAGTATGGGAGATGTATTCTTCCTAAAAAGAGGAACATCGACAAATTATGAGATCATTCCCTAAACAAAGCATGAGCAAGCATGTATTTTTCCTATCAACTTGAAAGAAATCATACCATAGAGATGTAATGAACATGAATACAATACATTATAACATATGAAACTTAAGGAAAAACAATGATAAACACCATACCACATGTATCCCAAAAAATAACTGCAACTCTTCTTTATTAAGTTGCCAAACTAAGTACAATTCCTTGATCAACAAGCTAACATCCAAATTGATACCAACCCTTGCTAAGAGTGAAGAAAGGGACTAAATAGACATCAAAACAAAATTCAATCATCCTCATGGGTCGAATCTATGAGATGAGGAAGAGATCCACAAAGTATTAAATTGAAAGCTAAAGTGTAGGATGGTCCAAGTGACTCATTCCTAATTACATTCAAAGTGATTAATTTTGACTCAATGATAAATTTTACCCAATGAATCTACCCTTAGGTAACTAATCCATAGAATTATTACATTTACCATCATTAATTACATAGGTAGAAACATAAATTCTGAAGAAAAGTCAAAATTTCAGAGAACGTTCAAAAATATCAAAAAATCATCATTTTTGCCCTCTCTTTGTCATTATTTTTCCCTCGTTGTGTCTTTTACGCCTTCGCTGTTCAAGGTCACTTTTGGTTGACTTACAGGTTTCCAAATCAGGCCCAAGATGGCTTTTTGGAAAGCCCTTCCAGTCCTCTTTCTGAATATGCCTCTAGTTGTGAAAATGAAGCTGAGTTGACCCCTCATAATATCATTCTCCCAAGACTGGTATTTGTGTAGCGCCTAGGTCAAAATATGGGAAGAAAGGTGATTTTTAGGTAGTTTTTTACCTTTTCACCTATCAAATATGCAAATCAAGGTTGTAAGCATAGTTCTATGCAATGAATTTGTCTTTAGGAATCTAATGGTAGTCTTCCTTCCTTCACAAAATTCCCCAAAAATTTGTGTAGCACATAGGGCACTATGCAAATGACCAAATTTCTACTAAATGGCTGCTCAAAAAAACTCAGAAAATTTGAGATTTTTCAAAAAGGTTTCAAAATGCATCAAAATTGGTAGAATGGCTAATTATGATGTGGTTAGGCTTGGATGGAAGCCTATGCAAGTATTTACACTTTCTTCTTCTCTTCCATGATCAAATTTTCAATTTTTGCATTGGCTCATTTGAGCTTGGCCATTACAATTTTCTCCTTTAGAGCATGGTGCTTGAATTTCCTCCTCAATAGGTCATTGTATTTTTTAGCCTTAGCTAGAAGCTTCTCCAAGTGCTGATTGGCCCTATGAAGCCATTGCTCCCTCTTTTCACTGATCAATATAGCAAGCTACTCATTCAGGGTTAGTTGATCAGCAAGCTCAACCTCCCTTTTTATTTCTAGAGCTAGAGCTCTTTTCAGCCCTCTAGTTTTAGATATCTTTCTTGGTTCTGATTCCTCTTCATCATCAAGCAAGCCATTCTTTTCAAGTGTTTCATCCACCATAAATTTTCCTTTTTATGCCTCCAATTGAGCATTGATATACTTGACTTCGTCAATGATCTGTTTAGTCTTCAATTGCTCATTCTCCTACTGACGGAAGTTTATGACATATATGCCCATGTAAAGATTAGTTTGGAGCTCCTTAATCTTGACATCTTTTCCTTTGATTGCTGCATTAGTGATTTTTTGATTTATATATTCCTCATCTAGGTCGACAAGCTCAAATTCTTGTTATGTTTAATGAAGGTCCTATTGATCATGAATTCTCATCCCATATCTATTTTGGTTGATCCTAGTGGTATTTTAAGCTATGTAGATCCCTGGATTGTGGAAATATATAACTAACAGGGCGAAAAGTTTCAAAATCCTTGGCTAGTACAACTGGCTACCAAGGCAAAGTGAAAATTTCATGCCAACATTTCCAACTGGCTTCTTGAAGTTGGGGATCAGAATATAATGGTTGAATTAAACATTCTACGTTTAGGATCTGATAATATATTATTGGGCAGGTACTATTTGGAAGCACACTTCTCACTAATAGATTGTAAGGATAAAATTATTTATTATAAGGTTGAATATGGAAGACGTCAAGGGATGAAAGGAATTAAGAAGAAAGTTTAGTTGCATCCTATTATAGCATCTCAACTGGGAAAATTCATTAGGAAAGGATGTCAAATCTATGAATTCAGGTGGAATTTTCCAATTCCAAACCTAAGGCCCCTATGATTGAAAATATACCAGTGGTGCAAGACTTCATGGATTTGTTTCCAGTAAACATACCAGGTTTTCCAACAAAGCAGGCTATAGAATTTGTCATCAAGTTAATGCCGTGAGCAACAACGGTATCGAGAGCACCATACCGAATGATTATGCCTGAGTTAACATAATTGAAAATGCAATTGCAAGCATTTCTGGACAAAGGTTATATCCATCCCAGCATGTCTCCTTTGGGTGCAGCATCATTTTTTATAAAGAAGAAGGATGGACTATGAGACTCTGTATTAACTATAGGTAACTTAATAAATTAATGGTTAAAAACAAGTATCATCTGCCTCAGATTAACGATCTACTCTATTAGCACTCTGCCAGATTCCAAAGGTTAAAGAAGGAATCCCAATAGAGGTAACCACATACCAAACTTTTGGCTTGGTAGCTAGCCCTACCAAGTCAGAGAGGGCTCTCTCCATAAGGTCACAACAGAGAGGGATGGAGGAATTAGGTTTTTTAGGCTATATATGAGGGTAGGGGTTGTTTTCATTTGACTTGGTTGGGTTTCACTCGATGAAGAAATTAGGTCAAGGGAGCTAGGTCAGGGAAAATGAGGTAGGGTTGCAATTATTCAATGGGGAAAGATAGGCATAAGGCTTACCACTTTAAGATGATTGTGATGATATGGTTTTTAGACTGATGAGGAGCTAGGAAGATTATGGGATATGTAGTTCTTAAAAAGAGGAAAATGGACAAATTATGAGATCTTTCCCTAAACAGAGCATGAGCAAGCATGTGTTCTCCCTATCAACTTGAAATAAATCATACCATAAAGATGTAATGAACATGAATAAAATACATTATAACATATGAAATTGAAGGAAAAACAATGATAAACATCATACCACATGTATCCCAAAAAATAGCTACAAATCTTATTTATTAACTGGCCAAACTGAGTACAATAGTTTCCATGATCAACAAGATAACGTTCAAACTGATTCCAGCCCTTGATAAGAGTGAATAAAGGGACTAAATAACATTCAATCATCCTCAGCGGTTGAATCCATGAGATGATGAATAGATCCACAAAGTATTGAACTGAAAGCTAAAGTGTAGGATGGTCCAAGCAACTCATTTCTAATTACATTCAAACTGATTAATTTTCACTCAATGATAACTTTTACCTAATGAATCTACCACTAGGTAACTAATGCATAGCATTATTACATTTACCATCATTAACTACATAAGTAGAAACATAAATTTCTAAATAAAACTAAAAATTTCAAAAAAAATTCAAAAATATCAGAAAATCGTCATTTGTGCCCTCTCTTTGTTATTTGTGCCCTCGTTGTGTCATCTGCACCTTCAATGTTCAAGGTCACATTTGGATGACTTGCATGTGTCTAAATTAGGCCCAAGATGGATTTTTGGAAAACACTTTCAGTCCTCTTTCTGAATATGCGTCTAGTTGTGAAAATGAAGCTGATTTGACCCCTCAAAATGTGATTCTCCCAAGACTGGTATTTGCGCAGTGCCTAGGTAGTTTTTTGACATTTTCAATTGTCAAATATGAAAATGAAGGCTGAAAACATGGGTTTATGGAAATAATTTGTATTTAGGAATCTAAAGGTTGTCTTCTTTCCTTCAAAAATTTCCCCAAACATTTGTGTAGTGCATAGGGTGTTGCAAAAATGACCAAATTTCTACTAAATTCTTGTTAAAAAAAACTCATAAAATCCCAGATTTTGCAAAAAAGTTTCAAAATGCCTCAAAATTGGTAGAATGGTTGATGATGATGTGGCTAGCCTTGGAGGTAAGCCTATGCAAGTATGTCCACTTTCTTCTTCTCTTCCATGGTCAAATTTTCAATTTTTGCATTGGCTCTTTTGAGCTTGACCATTGCAATTTTCTTCTTTAGAGTGTTGTGTAACCACCTCCAAAAATAGAAGAAAAGAGATATCAACACCTTAGAAATAAGCCACTTCGAGGGGGCAACCTCCAATACATTACATAAATGAACAATTATTGGATGATACAATTTACAAAACCTCCTTTCTATATATAGGAGTCCATGTGGCCATAATGTAATCCTAGTGGGCCACAATGTAATCCTAGCTGACCTAAAAATAATAATTTAAAGGCACAATAATAACAAAATGGGGGTTACAAGGGTACAATAATAACAATAAGGGGGTTACACTAATAACAATAAGGGACTATACTAGTAATATAGGGACCTAACATGCCCCTCTTCTTCAAAAAAGTGTTGTCCTCAACGCTTGAGTAGCTCTGGGTGCTTCTGTATAAAATTCTCATCCTCCCATGTAGAATCTTCAGTGGGTAAGTTCTTCCACTTGATGAGATACTCTGAAATTGATCAATTCTGTAGCTGTCGAGTTCTTGTTTCCATGACCGCTTCAGGTTCCAATATGATTTTCCTTCCTCATCAAGTTCTGGCAATATTGTTTGAACTGGAATATTTTCACCTATAACCTTCTTTAAGCATGAAACATGGAAAACTGGATGCACTCGCGAAGAAGCAGGAAGCTCCAATTTGTATGCCATAGTACCAATCTTTTGCAACACCTTGTAAGGACCATAGTACCTTGGCGATAATTTATTATCCTTCTTTGCTTGCTTGAGGGACATTTGTTTGTATGGTTGTAGCCGTAAAAATACCCAATCTCCTACATCAAAACTTCTCTCGCTACGATGTTGATCTGCCTGTTGTTTCATTCGATTTTGTGCTAAATTCAGGTTATCCTTTAAGAGTTGGAGAACTTCTTGCTGATGCTCGATGTGATCTTCCACTGCTTGAACCTTCGAATTTTCCCTCAAAGATGATGTGATGGATGGTGGATGATATCCATAAAGTGCCATAAATGGGGTCATTTTTGCTGCAGTATGGAAGGAAGTGTTATACCACCATTCAGCGAGAGGTAACCACTTGACCCATTGTGTTTGTTTATCAGATACAAAACAACGGAGATATCCTTCCAAACATTTATTTACTATCTCAGTTTGACCATCAGATTGAGGATGATAAGAGGAGCTATGAGCTAATTGAGTACCCAAACAAGAAAATAACTCCGTCCAAAAATTTCCAGTAAAAATGGGATCTCTGTCGCTCACAATAACCCTTGGGCTTCCAGGTAGCTTTTGAATTTTGTCCATAAATGTAGTAGCAACTGTACTTGCTTTAAATGGATGAGATAATGCACAAAAGTGTGCATACTTGGTAAGTCTATCAACTATTACCATGATGACACTCTTTCCTTCGGACTTAGTTAAACCTATGATAAAATCCATTGAAATCTCCTCCCAACATTGACTTGGAATGGATAAAGGTTGTAGAAGTCCCGGGGTCTTAATTGTCTCAACTTTATTCTGTTGGCAAACCAAACATTCCGCCACCAACTTTTGAATATTAGATTTAAGGCCATCCCAAAAAAAAACTTTCTTCACCCTGTGGTAAGTTTTTAAAAATCCTGAGTGTCCTCCTAAAGGAGAAGTGTGCAATTCCAAAAGAATCTTTTGTTTTAGTTGGGAATTATTACAAAGATATAAGCGATCTTTGTACCATAAGGAATCATTTTTCCAACTAAATGTATCGGATGTACTAGGATCTTGCTGCAACTTTTGAATGAGTGTCCATACATCTTTGTCCTTCTTCCATTCATCTCTTGCTTCAGTTATCCAATCTGGTTGGATAATAGAAATGGCACAAAGCAATGCTTCCACCTCTTCATTCTTTCTTGAGAGTGCATCTGCAACAACATTAAGCTTTCCTTTTTTGTAGATTATTTCAAAGTCATAACCCAACATCTTTGTGACCCATTTTTGCTTCTCTTCTGACGATAGTCTTTGTTCCAAAAAGTGTTTAAGACTATCATGATCGGTTTTTACCTTGAAGTGTCTTCCCATTAGGTAAGTTCGCCATTTCTTTAGTGCATGCAGTATTGCTAACATTTCCTTCTCATAAATAGGTTTATGTAAATACCTTCCTTTGATTGGACGACTTTCAAAAGCAATGGGTCTTCCTTCCTGCATTAAAACTGCACCAATTCCATTTCCTGAGGCATCACATTCCACAATAAAGGTTTTTGTGAAGTCTGGCGTAGCTAAGACCGGTGCTAGGCACATTGCCTCTTTAAGATGTTCAAACGCCTTAGTTTCTTCAGGAGTCCATGAAAATGCATCTTTCTTCAATAATGTTGTTAGAGGTGCTGCTATTCTCCCATAATTCTTAACAAACTTGCGATAATACCCTGTTAACCCGAGAAATCCTCGCAACTGCTTTATGGTTGTGGGGACTTTCCATTCCTTAATGGCTTTAATTTTGTTGGGGTCTACCTTAACACCCTCGTGAGATACAATATGACCCAGATATTCCACCTCTTGTACTCCAAAGAAACATTTGGATGTTTTTGCATATAATTGTTTCTCCTGCAATAGTTTGAGCACCCTGTCAACATGTTCAGCATGATCCTTCCAAGACCTGCTGTAGATTAGTATATCATCCAAAAATACTAGCACAAATTTTCTAAGGAAGGGTTTGAAAATGGAATTCATCAACCCTTGAAATGTAGAAGGTGCATTGGTAAGGCCAAAAGGCATGACCAAAAATTCATAATGACCCTCATGGTTCGAAATGTTGTTTTTGGAATATCTTCAGTCTTCATTCTAATTTGATGATATCCTGAACGAAGATCCAACTTGGTAAAATAAATTGCTCCATGTAATTTATCCAATAATTCATCAATCACAGGAATGGGGAATTTGTCTTTAATGGTGAGCTTATTGAGCTCCCTATAATCTGGACACATTTTCCATGATCCATCCTTCTTGTGTACCAATACTACAGGAGCAGAGAAAGAACTTTGACTAGGTTGAATTATACCCGCCTCTAACATTTCTGCAATCATACGTTCAATTTCGCTCTTTTGGACGTAGGGATATCTATAAGGCCTGATGTTTGGAGGAACACTTCCTGGAATAAAATGAATAGCATGATCATGATCACGAATAGGTGGGAGTCCTTTGGGAGTTTCAAACACCTTGGAATGATTGTCCAAGACTTGTTGGAGATCTGCAGAAATAGATGATTTTGATGTTGGAACTTCTAGTGAGCATAATTGTGCAATAACGCCTCGCTGTTCTTTCTTTAGAAGCTTTGTCATGACATTAGAGCTTATTATCCTTCCTGGCTTCCCCGCAATACCCCGTAATTCGACTTCCTTTCCTTCTTAAAAAAATTTCAAGAAAAGTTCTTGAAAATTAAAAGCTACCGTCCCCAAAGATTGTAACCATTGTACTCCTAGTACAACATCAGCACCTCCCATAGGAATGGCAAGCATTGGACTAGTCGATACATATTCCCCCATGGTTAGCTTGATATTATGGCATTTTCCAGAGCAATTTATAGTTCCTCCATTTGCAACCATCACTTGACATTCTGGTGCTGGGTATAGGAAACAATTTAATTCCTCGGCTACCTTACAATGAATAAAATTATGGGTGCTACCTGAATCAATCAACACTATTACCTTTTTCTTCTTGATTTGTCCTTGTATCTTGAGAGTTTGAGGAGTGGTAATTCCTGCCAGTGCATTACACGATATGGTCGGATTCATTTCTTCCTCTTCTAGAGTTGGTTCCTGGTGTATATCCTCTTCTTGTTCATTTTCTTCTTCCTCTTCACAATCTATGTAAAATAATTTCTTCTCAGCACACTTATGACTTTTAGTGTATTTGCTATCACAACTGTAGCAAAGCCCTTTTGCTCTTTTTTCTTCCAATTGTTGTGGTGTCAACCTTGTAGGTTGTGGAAATCTAGGCGTAGCAACACTTCCTTCTTTATAGAATTGAGTGGTAGGCTTCCTTGTCGCCATTATTTTACATTCAACTTTTCTTGCCAACCTGAATGCCTTCTCTAATGAATCCAGTTCCAAAACACGAACTTCATGTTGGATGTTATCCTTTAAAGTGCCTATGAAGAGATCGATCTTGTGTTCCTCTGGAATATCAGTTACCCTTATATTCAATTTTTGGAAGTCCTCAATGTGCTGCCCCACTAAACCCTTTTGTTTGAGATTCATCAATTGGCTAAAGAAGGTGTTGCTCTTTGTATCCTCATAATGTGCTATCATTTCCTCCGTAAAAATTGACCAAGTGACAATTTTTTTACGGGAGCAAAGCCATCGATACCATACAAATGTATTTTGTTCTAAATGTAAAGTTGCAATGCGTACCTTTTTTGTGTTTTTCACATTATTGAGATCAAAATATTGCTCCATCTATAGTATCCATGTTACAGGATCCTTTCCATCAAACTTCCTCATATCCATTTTTGGAATATGGTGGTTCTTCCCGCCAACATTAGAGTTTATGAAATCATGATTAACATTTATTTTGTTCTCATCATGAGGTTCTTCTACTATCTTTTCACCATTAGGACACATTTCTTGTATCAACTTTCTCAAACCTTCTATGTCTAATTTTAGATCATTCTTCATGTTTTCCATGTTGTCTTTCATGTCATTCATCTTAGCTTCCATGCCATCCATCTTAGCTTCCAGGCCTTTCTTCAAACTGTCCATCTTTGCTTCCATGCCTTTCTTCAAAACTTCCATTTCATTTTTTGTTGCTCTTTGCGAGAGTGAAATTTTTTGCACTTGCTCTTGTAATTTTGACAGATCATGTTGCAATTCTTCATCTTCATGAGTCATAGTAGAGCCTTATGAAGGCTTAATGGGTGTTGAATTATTTTTATAGGGCATATTTTAGAACCAAATACTGATATATATTCTACAATATGCCCTTGGAATCAATTCAAATTGATTCTTCAAGCAAGACTTATGCAATTCGGAAAAAAAAAAACACACCTTTTTCTTGCTTTTGAGGAGCTCGATATTGAAATTGGATTATATCTATGATTACAACTCTTCAATATTTGAAACTCAGCAATGAAATAGCCCCCTAAATTTTCTTTTGAATGCCACAGGTCTGACCTGATTTGGATTCTCCAAGACAAAGTTATGTCTAATCTCCCACAATGACCTAATTATGGACTTGTTCAGTAGAGCGAACTGGTACGACTTGGCACGTGTCACTGTTTCGTCCTTCGTCTATGAAATTGATAGCCAAGAAACTAAAGTCTCTGTGCTTGTGACCACTTTTTACGGCACTCCAATCCGATGCTCAGAGAGAGATTTATTGAACTTTTCCCACGATCACCTCTTTGTGATGAAATTCGGGAGCCTGAAACAACACTACCTTCCACAGATCATATCTCAAAAAATATTGTGAACCAAGCTCTAAAATTTTGTGACACGTTTCCTCAGGATTTTAGATTCTGAACCTTCATAGAAAAGACGTTATAGAAAAAATGCCACGATGGCCTGTTTAGGAGCTAGAAAAAAGACCTAACTTCCACAGATCATATCTCCAAAAATATTGTGAACCAAGCACTGAATTTTTTATAAAAACGTCCTCAGGATTTTGGCTTCACACCCTAAAAATTTCAGCTTCTGAAACTTTGTAGAAAAAAATTTATAGCGAAAATTCCACGATGACTTGTTTGGAGTAGGGAAACCCTAGAATCCAAAGCTCTGATACCAAATGTTGTGTAACCAGCTCTAAAAATAGAAGAAAAGAGATATCAACGCCTTAGAAATAAGCCACTTCGAGGGGGCAACCTCCAATACATTATATAAATGAACAATTCTTGGATGATACAATTTACAAAATCTCCTTTCTATATATAGGAGTCCATGTGGCCATAATGTAATCCTAGCCAACCTAACAATAATAATTTAAGGGCACAATAATAACAAAATGGGGGTTACAAGGGTACAATAATAAAAATAAGGGGGTTACACTAATAACAATAAGGGACTATACTAGTAATATACAGACCTAACATAGAGCATGGTGTTTGACTTTCCTCCTTAATAGGTCATTGTCTTTGTTAGCCTTTGCTAGAAGCTTCTACAAGTGCTGATTGGCTCTATCAAGCCATGGCTGCCTCTTTTCACTGATCACTATAGCAAGCTGCTCATTTAGGTTTACTTTTCAAGTGTTTCATCTAGCATATATTTTCCTTTTTCTGCCTTCCTTTGAGCAGTGATATACTTGACTTCATCAATGATCTCTTTAGTCTTTAATTTCTCATTCTAATGCTCAAGGAATTTTATGACCTATATGGCCCTGCCAAGATTAGTTTGGAGCTCCTTAATCTTGACATATTTTCCTTTGATGGTTGCATTAGTGATTTTGTGATTTTCATCCTCATCTAGGTCAACAAGCTCAAATTCATGTTCTATTTCATGAAGGTCCTCCTCATCATGAATGAATTCCTCAATCACCTTTTCTTTGCCATTGTCCATCTGCTTTGTTGTTGTAAAAGGCATGGCCCCTTCCACTCTATGTGGATCAAACACATTCATGTGGCCTCTCTGGTATCTTTTTGGCAATGACTCAACTTCAACCATACTAGCCCACTTAGGCTTGTTGTCCTCAATCCTGCTAGGTGACCCAATGTCATCATGAGATGTAGATGAAGGAACTGAAGGGGACTGATCTGATGATGATGAATGTGTTATGGGCTAATATGGAAGGACGGATGTGGATGAATGGTATGATGAAGGGAAATTTTTTGCATGCTGAGTAGATGGATATTTGAAAATATCATTAGTTATAAAGGTATTCCATTCAATGCTTAGTTGATTGAGATGATGGAGGACTATGATTTTGATAAGGGAATGATGAAAAATACTTCCTATTTTCTATTCATACTCATTTTTATGGGCAATGTATGCCATCTTCTCTATGCTTCGCAGGGGAGGGGATAGGGAGTAGTAGTATGATATGATTTAGGATGGGGGTTTAGGGATTGGGAGCCTAGGTAAATGTAACACCTAGGGCTTATGGTTTTTGGAAAAAAGGGTTAGGGAAAGGGAATTTTGTAAAATAAGGGTTTGGGAATGGGTATTTGTAATTGTGGGAAAGTTATAAGGGTGTAAGGGAGTGTAATTTGGGAATTTTCATGAATGCAATGGGATACTAGGGTTTTAAGACAATTTCAAACACCAAATTCTAACCTAAATTTGAAAAAACTCAATAAATAAACCTGATGAAGATGGTTTTTAATGGTATTAGCTCTTACTCATTTGTTGGAGGTCGATGAGTAAGTTGACAAAGCTTTGGATATATTGTGTTTGCCACTTGCATGCATTTCTAGGGCTTCCTCGTCATTTATGCAGCGCCAGAAGCATTTGAGCCCCCATAGAAGCATTTGTGCCCTACCTTAAGCATTTTATCCCTCTCTTAAGAGTTTGTGCCCTCTATTAAGGATTTGCACCCTGCCTTAAGCATTTTCCCCATCTGCTCTTTTTTTACCAATTTCGCTAACAAACTCGAAATTTTGCTCTATTAGAGTGCTTTCCTGGTGTTTGGAGGAGATAAAAGAATTTGAAATGATGTCAAGGAGTCATAAATACCTAAGTGAATTTTAATTTAGATTGAAAAACCCACCTTTCTAATGTTTCATTTCACCTTTTTGAAAAAAATTGCAGATTTCCCTTTTCCTTTGATTTTTCTTCTTGGCAGGATGATCTTGCTTGAGTTTCAAACTTTTCACTTTCAGTTTGGCATGAAAATTTTAAGTTGGAAACTTGGGACATAACTTATTACATACTATGAGCATAAAATTACATTAAAATTAAAAATAAATTACATCCTTGTTTTAAATAAAATTACATTTTGGTATGAAAATCATTATGAAACCAAAATTAGAACTTTAAAAATGATATAAATACATGCTGATAAATATTTTGCAGATTATTGAGAAGGTATTATTTGTGTCATTCTCACACCTTTTTTGGACTTATTCAGATAAAATGGTGGGTTATGAACCTTGAAAAATGAAACGTAATTGACCTAATGGGACCTTGGATGACTCAACTCCATAGTTGACTTTGACTGACATAATGACATATTGAAATGAGCTTTTAAGATTGTTTTATGCTTAGAAACACATAAAGGTGCATCAACAAATGGTGAAATTTTGTGAGAGAGTGAGGGTTTTATGACTAGGGCTACCTTCAGTGAATCAATTTTTTTGCATGACCTAATGGAATGATGAAAAAATTCTAAGTGGGACCCCTAAAATGAATATAAAAAGAGTGATTTTGATCACTAACGGAAGAATAAAAATTATGACACTAACATTGGCCTTATTGGGGATGACATCTCCTTGGAGGTGTCAAGAACACCATAGACCAAGTGCCTAAAAATTGGGCCAATACGGTCAAAAATCTCAAACTGAAATGCATGACTAAAGACTGACAACTCAATGAAACAAACAGACTTTGAAACTGACTGAAACTAAATCGAACAATGACACAAAACTAAACTTGAAAATGGTAGAAACTAAATGAAGCTCCATGGCCTTCACTTTGAGATCCGAACTCCAGTGCTTTTCTACTTCACACTTGCAAGAATATCAACTGATATATATAATGGAGATGATAATTTTTTCATAATTCAGATAAAAAAAGATAGTTCTTCAGGAGCCTACCATTAACTTGCCCTCCTAAGCATTTTTTCCCATCCATTTCTTCCAATAGATATGCATTTTGTCCATGAGAAGCTTCAATCTTAAAAGGCCCTTTCCATAAATTATTGAACTTCCCGTGCTTACCCTTGTATTCATTCCTAGCATCCTAGAGGAGTACTACATCACCGACCTTGAATTCATGTTGCTTGGTTTTTTTTTCATAGATTTGCTAGATCTTATCATGCAGCTTGGAAGTGTTCTGAAATAGTTCTTCTCTTGTTTGATGCAGGTGAATCATTTGGTTTATCTGACATTATATGTCATTTTCTTCACTTCCTACGTCTTGTAAAAGTTTCATGACTGGAACATACAATGAAGAAGGGAAAACCGTGTCCACACAGTAAACTACTTGAAACAGAGACATGCCAATGGACTTCTTTCTTCTTACTCGATCTTCCCATAGTGCATTATTTATCTTCTTGTGCCAATTCTTCTTATTCACCTCCAACATATTTTTGATTATGTTGATCAAATACTTATTGGAGGACTTCACCAATCCATTTCCCTATGGATAATATACTCTAGAATCACCCAACCTAATGTTATAACTGTCACAGAATTATGTCATTTTATTTTATTTGAAGGTTGTGGCGTTATCGATGATAATATTTCTAGGACAAACAAACCAGGACAAGATGTTAGTTTCTAAAAACTAAATTATAACAGAGTTTGTATCTTGTATGGTTGGGATCGCCTCAAACCACTTTGTGAAGTAATCTGTGGTGGTAAGTATCCATATGTGTTGAGCGGATGAGGGTGGATGTATTTCACCAACAAAATCTAAGCCCCACTGCTGGAAAGGAGCTTCAATTGAAATGGGATGTAATGGTAAATGAAGAAGTTTATGTTTACCTTGGAAAAGCTAGCATTCATGGCAGCTCATGATCGTCTTGTACAAATCTGAAAACAATGTCAGCCAATAGTAACCCACTCTCAGTACTTTGTTGGCCGCTGAATGATCTCCATAATATCCTTTGTGGAACCCTTCATCACTTGTTTAGACTCATCTTCAACCAAACAATTGAGTAACACACTTCCATGATCCTTCTAGTAGATTGCACTATCTAGTATGAAATATTTTGAAGCCTTAAGTTTCAAGGAACTTACCTTACTCTTTGACATGCCCGGAGGAGGGTTCAAATGTTGCAATACATAAATGATATCATCATATCATGTAGATGATGAAAAGAGATCTGATACCTGAATAATACTTACACCTTCTTCGTCATCGGATAGTGTTGATATAAGATTAATGTCAAGTGCATGTAGATTTGATTCAACCATGAGTTTGGATAAGCCTTGCCCTTTGAACATATTTGTTGTCTTGATCTCAATGTTGTACTCTAAGAGGGCTATTACCCACCTAAATCTCCTTCCTTTTGGATCTATTTGCATGAGTACTTCTTTAACAACTGCTTGGAATATATGCCAAAATATGTGAGTGAAAGAAACACCGTTACCGATGAAATAGGTAACCTAACCTCAAAACGGGAACTCTAGCCCAAAAAGACTCAAAAAACATGAAAAAACACCCCAAAAACAAAAAAAGTGTATTCCAGAACGCACTTGGTTTTTTTTGAAGGTCAAATTTCAACATTTTATAAAATTATGCTAAAAACAAAATTGTTTCTTGAAAAAGGATTGAAAAAACACCCTCAAAACAAAACCAGTTGATGCTGGAATAACAAAAAAATAAATTTATGTCATATTTTTTACATTTTTAAAAATAGAAATAACATTTTTTAATTTTTAAAATTCAAACATTAAAAAAAAACATAAAATTTAAGAAAAAAAATCAATTTAAAAAATAAAAACATTTTAAAACTTAAAATTAAAAAATATATAGGAATAAAAAAAAAAAAAAAAAAACAAAATAAAATTTTAATTCAAACATTAAAAAAAACCTAAAATTTAAGAAAAAAATTAAAATTAAAAATTAAAAAAAAATTTAAAGATTAAAATTTCAAAATATATAGAAATAAAAAATAAAAATAAAAACAAAATAAAAATATCAAATTAAAAAGAAAAACAAGTTAAAAAAAAAAAAGAAATTATAAAAAATAAAATATAGAAATTAAATTTAAAAAAGAAAAAGAAAATGTTTATTAAATTTAAAAAAAATTTAAATTAAATTTTAAAATAAAAAATTAAATTTAAAGAAATATATATTAAGAAAACAAATAGATTTTAAAAAATATATTAAATTTAAATTATATATATATATATATATATATATATGAGAGAGCTTAAATTAGAAATATATATATATTAGATTTTGTTAAATTAAAAAAAAAATATTAAATTTTAATAAATAAATGAATAAACAAATAAATTTTGAAATAAAAATTAAATTTTAAATATAAAGAAAAAAAAACATTGTTAAAATAAAAAGTTAAAAAACTTTAAAAATCAATTAAAATTGAAAAATTGAAAAAAATAAATTAAAAAATAATATATTAAATAAAAACTAATTAATTTGAAAATATTAAGTTTAACTTAAAAAAAAAAACTAGTTTTAAATACATAATTTTAATTGAAATAATATATATATATATATATATATATATATATATATATATATATATATATAATGTAATTAAAAAAATCATAATAAATAAATAAATAAATAATTTAAAAAAAATATTAAATTCAAATAAATAAAAACACAAAATTTACTAAATTTTAAAAAATTAAATGAAAAAACTAAACATAAAATTTAATAATAAAAAAAATATGAAAAAAAAAAATCAATTAAATAAAAAAAAATACAAAATTTAATAAAAAGTATTAACAAAATTTAGAAAAAAAAATTAAAAACAAAAAAATGAATAAAATTTAAAAAAAATTAAAACAAATTAAATTTCAAATGTAAAAATTAAATTAAAAAAAAAAAAATTTAAATTTTTGAATTAAAAAAAAAATCAAATTAAAAAAATATATATTAAAAATAAAAAAATAAAAAAATAAAAAAGAATTTTTTGATTGTGGTGGCGCCGCCAATCGACCTCTCGCCCAGGTGATGGTGGAGGCTGGCCGCTAGGCGGGAGGCCAATTCCGAGAATCGCCCTCCCGCAGCAGGAGGTCGATTCTGAGAATCAGTTCAGATGACGGGAGCGATTCGGAGAATCGCCACGAAGACCGTGCAGGAATCGCCACTCCCGCGACGGGAGCGTTCCGGAGAAATACGCTCATCTCCCTCCCGCGGCGATTCTCGGAATCGGCCTCAAGGCGATTCTCGGATCATCTCCGCACGGGAGAACGATTCAGAATCGGCCACTCGCCGTCAGGAGGCGATTCCCGGGAATCGACCACTCACGGTAGGGCGATTCTGGAATCGGGCGAGACGATTCCCGGTCGGCCTCTCGCACTTCAGGAGGGCGGTCTCGGAATCGACCTCTCGAAGCGTTCCCAGAGTCGGCCTCCTACGGCGGGAGGCCGATTCCCAGAATTGGCCTCCTGCCGCGGGAGGGCGATTCCTAGAATCGGCCTCCAGCCGCGGGAGGGCGATTTTCAGAATTGGCCTCCTGCGGCGGGAGGGTGATACCTAGAATCGGCCTCCTGCCGCGAGAGGGCGATTCCTGGAATCGGCCTCACGCCGCAGGAGGGTGATTCCCGGAATCGGCCTCACGCCACGGGAGGGCGATTCCCGGAATCGTCCTCACGCCACGGGAGGGCGATTCCCGGAATCGTCCTCCCGCCCAGGTGGCGGCGGAGGTCGGCCGCTGGGCAGGCGATGGGCTATAGCCCCCGGCCTCCACCACCACCTGGGCAGGAGGCCGACTCATGGTGCCACCACGATCAAAAAATTCTTTTATTTTTTATTTTTAATATATTTTTTTTTAATTTGATTTTCATTTTTTATTTTTATTTTTATTTTTGAAATTCAAAAAATTTAAAATTATTATTTTTTTAATTCAAATTTTTTATTTTAAATTTAATTTGTTTTAATTTGTTTTTGTTTTTTTTTTAAATTTTGTTTTTAAATTTAATATTTTAGATTAATTATTTTTTAAAATTTAAAATTTATTCATTAAATTTATTAAATTTTAATTTAATTTAATTTTTTTTTAAATCTTTTAGTTTATTTGGTTTTTCATTTTTATAATTTATAAATTGTTTCATTTAAAAAAAAACAACAAATTTATGGATATTTGTTTTTTAATTATTTGCACGTGGTTTTTTTCATTTTTTTTTATTTTTTAATGATAGTTTTTTTTTACTATAAATCTTTTATTTTAATTTTCTTTTTCAATTTTCCTTTTTATTTTATTTTATTTTATTTGTTTTTTAATTTTTTTTTTTCGTTAATTTTAAAATTTGTATTTTTGTTTTCTTATTATTATTATTTTTTTAATTTAAATTTTTAAATTTAATTTTTTTTTTTTTGTTTTTTTTTTTTTAATCTAAATTTTAATTTTGTAATTTAAATTATTTTTAAATTTTCTATTTTAAATTTTTTATTTTAATTATATGGATTTTTTTAATAACTTAGAAAAAAATGTTTTTGATGTTTTTGTTTTTAGTTTTTTTTTGTTAATTTTTGTTTTTTTTCTTTAAATTATGTGTTTTTTTTTTTCAAATTTTTTCATTTCTTTTGATATAATTTTCGAATATTTTTGTTTTTTTTGTTTTATTTATTTATTTTTGTTTAAATTTTTTATTTTTACGAGTTAATTTTGTTTTTTTTACATTTTTATTGGTTTTTTATATTGTTTATATATATATATATATATATATATATTTTATCTAAGTTTTGTGTTTTATTACCAACATGAAAATTACCACTCTAAAAAAAAAAGGTTGATGCTACATCAATACGTTTCAAAATTAGCATGAAAATCACCACTCTAAAAAAAAAAGTTGATGCTGCATCAATACGTTTCAAAATTAGCATGAAAATCACTAACATTTTAAAACAAATATTCATACTTCATAAATAAAAATATTAGACTGTCAAAAATGTGCTAAAAAAAAAAAAAGAGGTGATTCTGCATCACCACTTTTCAAAATCGGGTGCTTTTTATGCTACCAAAAAAAAGTAGGTAATAGTGCAGTTACCTATTTCATCGGTAACATTGTTAAGATATAAACACAGAAATTCTTGAGTCCTTGAACCAGAGCCAAGGCCTATTTCTCAATTAGGTTGTATCGGAGGGCTGCATCCCTTATTGTGCGACTGAATAATTCTATTGGTAGCCCTGTCCCATCTTTTTTCTGCATTAGAACCACTCCCAAAATATGCTCAGAAGCAAAAGAAAATATAATTAAATCTAGTGAATAATCGAGGCTTGTCAAAACTGGAGCAATGGTTAAAGAAAAACTCACTGAGCTAAATGACTTACTGTAGTATTCCAAATTTAGCATGTAGCTAATTGGAATATCGATTTTTGTTTTTATCACCTAGCAGTTGAATAAATGGGTAAGGAGGTCCATGCATAGTAAAAATATGAATAAAATCCCTCATAATGTGAAAAGGGATCATCATAGGAGCTGGATTTCACACCCTCTTGTGTGAAAAAGGGCATTTGCATGTGGACAAGGTCAAGTTTTATGAAGTCAACACCGCTAGGATAAGAACACTGTTAAGTATGATGAAGTCAACACCGCTAGGATAAGAGGTGGATATCATCTTTGGAAGCAGCGCAAAGATAGTGGGAGGAAGATTCCTTGGTGGATGAAACCCTAATGAGTGGGACCAATGGTTAGAGGGCTTCCATTTGTATAAAATGAGGCCAAGGAAGCCATAGCAAGACATGTTATGGATTATTGATTTTATGTTCTGGTTAGACTGTTGTGCATTCTCTTGTTGTTTAGTAGAGTTGTTGTGCTGCTTAGCACAAGGAATTTCTATTTAGGAATTCCTTCTCCTTTCAAGAGAGGCCTCTTGAGGGATTTGCTTCATTTCTCCACATTCAGGCTTACAGCCAAGCCACCTCCTTTAGGTACATTGTTATTTCAGCTGCAGTATAACGTTGTGTTGCAGGGTGTTGCAATGGAGGTTCCACAACACCACTTTCAAAGCTTGCTTTTTAGAGGAGGAGGCCTTATTTCCTTTGGAGTATCAGTGAGGAAGATTTATCTGCTGATTTCAATATCTTTGGCATTAGGCCAACCATTTCCATCATCTACATCGCAGTCCCTCTCCTTGACTGCGTTATTTTCAACGTGCATCTTTAGTGAGGGTTGCAGCGTGTGTTTGGAGGGTGAGATCTTCAGTGTTAGGATCAGCCTTTCACTTGGAAAATTCATTGGAGGATGTATATTTAGCTTGTGCATCATCTTCAACTATCTCCATCTAGTTCTTGATTTGTAGCTACTACTCAGTCCTAGGACTACAACTCTGACATTTTTTCAATTTTGCATATTTCAGAAAATCATTTCCAGATTGTCTTGAAATTCAGTTTGGGAGTCTAGATATTCACTCCCAACATTTTCTGGGCCCTATATTTTTATATTTTTGTACTGACACTTCCTAGCAGTAGTATCTCTAATAAAAATGCACTATCATAGCCTTGGGAAATTTTTTTGTGCAGCACTAATCTTATGTTTTATGTACATGTTTCCTGAGGTTGATTTTCCTATCTTGAGTGACTCTTTTCTCAAGATCTTGTATACATTTGCTGCTATGATCTTTATATGATGGCTATTTGGATCTTCTAGAATTTTATTTGTTGATATATCACTACTCTTTAATTATTGTGTTCATTTATTGCTGCATCCCCCTTTTGGGATATTACAATGGTATCAGAGCATAATCTTGGCTCAGCCTGTGGATCTCCGCCAATATGATATCAAGAAGACAAGAAGAAGAAAGGATGAACAGAAAGAAGGCTCGATTCTTTGGAGGAAAAAAGGAGGATAAACTTCTAAATTTTTTGTCTCAAACTTTACAGAGCATTCATGAATATCTCAAGAAGATGAGAAGGGAGATGTGTATAGAATCTCCAAGAGGTTTTGAATCTCAATCAAAATCTAGATTTTCATATGATGAGTGTGAGTATGCAGCCACACACTATGATGCACAACGCAGTCACATACCCATATTTTCCATGAGAAAGATGGAAGAAGAAGGAATGGCTAGGAGGGAAACTCTTAGTGATTTTATACAAGAGTATGAATCTCAAACTCAGAAGTTTAGAGATCATATCACTTTTCCAGAGTTTTGTAAGATCAAGGTGAAGTTAAGCAAGTAGCATGATATGGATAGATTTCTTATATCTAATTTTTATGGTTCACCTACATGTTCAGCCAGAGCTTGGGTAGAGGAGTTAGACTTCTATTTGCAGCAACACCAAATTTCTGAAGATGAAGCCATCAAAGTTGCAACGCTGCATTTTGGAGGTAAGGCCTATACATGGTGGATATTTGAGTCTTTTTCTTTGGAAAATGCAAATAATTTTTCTTATGCCAGGTTCACTAATACATTAGTGGAAATATTTGATGGAAAATTTTATGAAACACATGTGGTGGAGCCAAACAAACCTAAGCAAACAAAAACCTTGCATGTGATGGAGGAAACCATAAACTAAACTCCACTTCAGAAAACCATTGAGGAGGCTGATATCTTGCATTATACCTTGGTAATGGAAAGACCTTTATCTCATTTTCTTGAGCAAGAAGGTATCGAGATCCCTTTATCAAAAGAAGATCTAATTCTTGGAAGGTTTCCCATTCATATTGGAGAGGAATAAAAGGTTGAGGGAAACAATGATGTCATGTCTAGAGATTATCTAGCACCTCATGCAGAGGAAGAAGGATCTCTTTCTCCAACAGGAGAGATTCTTGTATCATTGCAAGGAATTCCCTAGGATCTCATATGTGGAGATCAATGCATAACTCATGATCAACATGTACCATTAGTGCTGGATTTTGGAACCATGCAGACACATGGAGGAGGTAGGGAGGATTACTAGCATCATTTGATGAGGAGCACATACCGCTATCTATTTTAGAGGGTTGATGCACATAAAAGGGAGACTGGATTGTACAGTGAAGGCAGGGACAAGTTTGTCCATTCATATATGTAGTCTACTCTTGATGTTGATGTCTCATTGCGTGGAGACATTTCACCAAGGAGACCACCAAATCAGCAGATGATGAGAGATGCTTCACATTTTGAGGCACCACTCATTTATTTCAGAGGAGTGGAGACCTTGGGATGTCATTGTATAGCACTGAGAGTGGATAGACTCAAGGATGAGGGAGATATTCTCCCAACATCATCATTACCCACTCTCACTTCAAATTCTGCGATGTGGTAGGAGCAACCTTCCAACTTGCATATTTGGCATGGGAGATGTCAAAGAAGAGGGCAGCCATATGACAGATGTTCTTCATGACAGATCATCAGCACTGTCACTATGGAGGATAGATCCATATTGGAATTCCCAGCTATTGGTGGAATATTCCAAGGATCGTTTCACTTGTATGATATTGGATTATCAGTTGCACGAGGAGAGATATTCAGTTAGAGATGGGTTCATCTACTATCATAGTAGGATCTTCTTATCTAGAGCTTCCAAGCTCAAGGAGAATTTGCTACAATAAACTAATGAAATTTCCTTTTCAGCCACACTTATTCTATGAGGGCATACCACACCATCATGGAGGGGTATTTTTGGGAAGGCTTTAAGGAGGAGATGTATCAGCATTTGAGGAGATGCATGGATTGTGTGGAGATGGAGGAGATACATAACTCTTTGGAAGATTTATCACAACCACCTATTTTCTCTTTGAGGATGAGAGGAGACTCATCTATGAGCCACTCCATTTGCATGGGCAAAAAATATGGTAAGGGTACTGTTTGTTTGCGTAATTTTTTGTACAATGTATATGCACAACCCTTAACCATATATGCGTAGGATATTGCTCTAGGAAGGAGCATTCTTCCTTCCAGACTTCATGGTATACTTGAGGCCATAAGAAGTATTGGTGAGGGCCACTCCCTAGGAGGACTTGGGGAGATTGTATCTTTTGCAGAGCATGCTCACTTTGCACCATATATCATACACTTTCTCCAAACTTGTGATGAGATTGGGGTAGCAAACAAGTGGTGGGGAGGCCACCCATCATTTCATTTTCTGTTGTAGCTGAGAGTCAAACTGCGTTGGTTGCATTTGAGGGACCATTGTTCTTCTCCCTTGCTACATATGGTAGCAGGTATGATTCTCATTATGGTTCCCTATGTTGCTATTGTTCTTATTTTTATTGGGAGCATGATTGGGAGAGAGACACATTGGATGGATGTGTCCTTTTGGGAGGAGGATTCCCACACTTTTTGCATTACATGTTCTAATGGGAGCATGGGAGGTGATATGGCCACCACAACAAAACACTTGTTTCTTTATGAGGTGGGCCATGGGATTGATTGGATTCCATATGATGGTGATTTCCAACTCATCACATATGGGATGATTTGGGCCAGCATGATTCATAACATTGGAGAGCAGATCTTTGGAGATAAAATATTCTTCTTACCACTTGAGGGCAACATTATTGTAGCCCAACATCTAAAAATACTCTACACTTATCATGAGTGGAGAGGAGGACATCGTGAGCTAGGCTACTATGTCTACCATGATCATATTTTCAGCCCACCTACTCTGCTTGAGCCAAAGGTGGACGAGGATTTTTAGGCGTTGTCATGTTGGGAGGTAACTCATTTTGTATGGATGATTGCTTGGGGATGGAGGATCCACATGGAAATTATGTTTCCCAATACATTTCAGATCCCATACCTCAAAGGGACCTCTAGACAGCACCTTATTGCCTCCTTGAGTACTTTACTTATTCATGATGATATCTATTTGGCTAGCTTGCATGCTTGGGAGGGGTAATATGGAGAATCATTGATGAGACAACATCTCTTTCCTTGGAGGAATTCATCATATATGTATGCTACAGTAGGAGGAGGGGAGAATTCTCAATTCTATCCTTGCAGTTTCCATAGGACAAGAAAAATTTGGGAGGGGAGGAATGTAATACTCCAAATTTAGCATGCAGCTAATTGGAATATTGATTTTTGTTTTTATCATGTAGTAGTTGAATAAATGGGTAAGGAGGCCCATGCATAATAAAAATATGAATAAAATCCCTCATAATGTTAAAATGGATCATCATAGGAGCCAGATTTCAGACCCTCATGTGTGAAAATGGGCATTTTCATGTGGACAAGGTCAAGTTTGACAAAGTCAACAGCACTGGGATAAGAGGTAGAGATCATTTTTGGAGGCAGCGCAAAGATAGTGGGAGGAAGATTCCCTGGTGGAGGAAAATCTTATGAGTGGTACCCATGGTGAGAGAGCTTCCATTTGTATAAAAGGAGGGAAAGGCAGCCATAGCAAGACATGTTATGTATTATTGATTTTATGGTCTGGTTAGACTCTTGTGCATTCTCTTGATGTTTAGCAGAGTTGTTGTGCTGCTTAGCACAAGGCATTCCTATTTAGGAATTCATTCTCCTTTCAAGAGAGGCCTCTTGAGTGATCTTAGACTTCATTTATCCACATTCAAGCTTACAGCCAAGCCACCTCCTTCAGCTACAACGTTATTTCTGCTGAGGTATAATGTTGAGTTGCAGGGTGTTGCAGTGGAGGTTCCACAACACCACTTCCAGAGCTTGTTTTTTAGAGGAGGAGGCCTTCTTTCCTTTGGAGGATCAGTGAGGAATATTTCTAAGATTATTTCACTATATTTGGAATTATGCCAACCATTTCCATCATCTACAGTGTGGTCCCTCTCCTTGACTGCGTTATTTTCAGTGTGCATCTGCAGTGAGGGTTGCAATGTGTGTTTGGAGGGTGAGATATTCGGTGTTAGGATCAGCCTTTCACTTGGAAGATCCATTGGAGGAGGTTTATTTATCTTGTGCATAATCATCATACATCTCCATATAGTTCTTGAGTTGCAGCTGCTACTCAGTCCTAGGACCGCAACTCCGACATTTTTTCCATTTTGCATATTTTAGGAAATCATTTCCGGATTGTCTTGAAATTCAGTTTGGGTGTCTAGATCTTCACTCCAAACAGTGTTTGAACCCTATATTTGTATATTTTTGTATTATCACTTCCCAGTGGCATTATCTCTAATAAAACTGTGTTGTCATAGCCTTGGGCATTTTTTTGTGTAGCAGTGATCTTATGTTTTATGTACATGTTTCTTGAGGTTGATTTTGCCTATCTTGAGTGACTCTTTCATCAACATCTTGTATAAATTTTCTGCTATGATCTTAATATGATGGATATTTGGATCTTCTGGAATTTTATGTGTTGATATATCACTACTCTTTCATTACTGTGTTCATGTATTGTTGCATCCCCATTTTGGGATATTACACTTACGAGCATTTTTATACCATTTTACATCATTTTCCTTCATTAGCGTGTTAGTTAACACTCTAAGATGCTCTGCTAAGTTGGGAATGAACTTGCGTAGGAAATTCATCCTATCATTGAATGCTTGGACTTCTTTCTTGTTATGAGGGAAATCAATTTGTTGTATTTCTTCAACTCTAGAGGGACCTATGTGTCTCCCATATTTTGAGATGATGCGACCCAAAATATTTCCTTCTTCCATAGAAAATAGGCACTTATTTGGGTTAAGAGATATCCCAAATTTTCTAAATCACTGGAACACAAATCTCAAATGGTGTAAATGCTTATCATATGAATTTGAATACATAGTCAAATAATCTAAATAAACAACAAGGAAGACATCTTTCTCGTTACTGACTGTTATGTCATGGCACGTCAGAAAGTGGCCCTGAAATTCTTGAAACCAAACGACATTTTATCATATTTAAATAGACCCCATGGTGTAATGAATGTTGTCTTATCCTGGTCATACTCATGCATAAGGATCTAATTGTGCCCTGAGAAACAATCTAGAAATGACATCCTGGTGGCTCCTACAAATCGCTGAAACATGTGGTCAATTTTGGGCCGTGGTTAATTGTCTTTATTGACTAGTGTAGATTAATTATTGATAGAAGCTTAAATGCTAATTTATAAGCCAAACCATAGTATTAATTAAATTATTATTAATGCCAATCTTTTTGGATGTAGAAATGTTGACCATGACTAAAATTTTTAATGATGCATGCTTGTCTTAAAATGTAAAGACCTTGATAAATATTACTAAGTCTTAAAATTATAACCAAAATAATTAAAATTTGTGAAATTATTCAAATTTCCAAATATTTAATAGTTTCCCAAAATTTTGACAAATTTTAGAGTCCATCTTTATCTTATTGAATCTAAAAATGTATATATTTAGAAAAAAAAATGTATAGAATTATTTTTAATAAAATGATAAACACATGAAAAATTAACCCGATGATGAAATTTACTCTCTAATGTTTTCTCTAGCTATTACTAAGAAAGAAAACTTAAGTGGTGACTTTTGGTCTTCTAAATGTTAAAAAAAAAACCTTTATATGATGTGGAGATATACATGTGCTTGATTTTATTTGAGTGGTAACATTTTCTTTAGTCTTTATCCTTAAAATTTATAAAGCCCAAAATTTTGAAACTAACTACCCTTATCCAAAGCCATATAGATTAAATAACTAATAAAACCAATAATGATCAAAACATTGAAGAATATTTTATTAGAAATTTTTTTTTTAACTAAACTTGGATGAGTTAAAATTAATCATTTTGAATGTAATTAGGAATGAGTCACTTGGACCATCCTACACTTCATCTTTCAGTTTAATAATTTGTGGATCTTGTTGACACCTAATCCTATGGATGGGTGTGCATATGTATTTTTGTATTATTTAATATTAGGATATAAGGAAGGCCAAGAGTCATTGGGAGATGAATCCCAATAGCCTCACCTCCCATCTATAAAAGCATATACATTCTTCAGCTAATACACATTCTGATTTTGAGGAGTTACCTCCTGGTTTGACATGGTATCAAAGCTAGCTCCACTATTGGCATTTCTGCCTGTGGTGTAACTCCCTTTCCTTTGCTCAGTCAATTTTATTAATATTTTTTGCTGCTCATTAATTGCTAGACTGTTATTCTGCATTTTTTTCTCTATTTAGCCCTGACATTTGCAGCTCCAGCTCCTGCAGCTCCTGAAGACTGTAGGCTCCTCTGTCAATCTGCAAATTGCAGGCTCTGTCATTCTGCAAGATTCCATTTCAAAATCTTTTTTGTAACAGCCCTTTGGGCCTCCTCCACTCTCCCAATGCCTTACCTACCCAACGCCTCTCCACACTCCACCCTCACTGCTACATTCTCCATATAGCACTTTGCATTTCCCTATCGACTTCTCCTCTCCCCTCATTTCAACGCACACACTCCCCCAACTCTCCTTGCCTTGCCCTCTGTGCACCTGCCACATTTATATACACTGCTGTCAAAGTTTAAATACCTCCACATTCCACAGCGTTATAAAGTATCATACATCCCCTTACCTGCGCACAGCTCACTCGACCAACGTCTCACCTCTCGGCGCCCATGCTCCCATCTCATTTGCATTATGTTATTTACAACACCGCTACTCCATAACATGAATACCGCTCTGTCATTACGTTGGAATATCATTACGTTTCAAATTATAATACGCATGGTTTGAACTTCCATGGCCTGTCCATTGAACTTCCGTAGCCTGTCCGCCTGTCGTATGGCTGCATAACACAGGTATCGAAGCCTCCCATCCATTCCATATTTTATATTACGCTGGAACGCTGTCAATACCGCTTCATACAGTTTCAAAAACCATTGCGTTGTCCATATATGAAATACCGCCTCTCCACCTGCGTTTAACGCATATATACGTGGTCACTGTTTAAATCGGCATTGTTCCAATGGTGGTCAACTATTACATATATACCACGCTGCCACTGTTCATATTTACACCCCTCCCACCATACCTTTTACGCCCTTACTTTGATACCACCCTTCACTCATAATATAGCGCTGTTATAATACCACCTCATATATATTACACCACCATTTGTATTCCGCCTTTTAAATATCATTCCGCCCATTTCAATACCACTATTTCAATGCTATTCCATATTTTATACAACGTTGCCTCCCATATATACCGCCCCAACGTTGCCTCATATATATTACACCACCATTTGTATTTTGCCTTTTAAATATCATTCCGCCCATTTCAATACCACTATTTCAACGCTATTCCATATTTTATACAATGTTGCCTCCCATATATACCGCCCCTCATATTGTATTACACCCTTCTCAATACCGCCCCTCATTACATTTATATACCATCCCACCATACATTTGATACCACTCTTTTCATACAAATACCGCCATTCCATATCACTCTACCATTTCATAATTTTTTTTTCCCAAATCTATATATATATATATATATATATATATATATATATATATATATATACATATATTTTTTTGTGCAGAATTCAGTCTCTTAGCAAAGAGTTTGTGTCTTTTTAAATTTAGTCTTCATATTTGCAGAAAAGTGTTTCTTTCCTTTTAAATTCAGTCTTTAGAAATATTTTTTTCAAACTCATAGTATTTCTCCAGCAAGAGTTTTTGTCCCCTTTAATTGAGAAGATTTCAAAAATTGAAAGTTTGTATAGCAGAAATATTTCCTCTTCAGAAGATTTTTTTCCAGAAATTCAGTTTATAGCAAAGAGTTTTTTGTCCATTTAAATTCAGTCTCCAGCAAGAGTTTTTGTGCAGAATTTAGTTTCCAGCAAAGAGTTTTTTAAACTCAGAGTATTTTTCCAGCAAGAGTTTTTGCCCCTTTAATTGAAAGATTTCAAGAGTTGAAAGTTTTTATAGCAGAAATTTTTTCCTCTTCAGAAGATTTTTTCCAGCAATCTAATGCATTCTCTCATCTCAATTGTTGGGGTGGTTCTCTCCGGCAAAGAGAACTATCTTGAATGGTCTCGGAAGATTAAACACACACTCATTTTTAATGAGCTGTGGAAAGGAATCTGTGAAGGACAAGCAGAAAATCCACGAGAAAAGCCCACTTCAGACAAAGAGCTTGCCATTTGGGAAAATAAGAACTGCAAGGCCTATGCCTTGATTGCAGCCTCAGTAAGTGAAGAGGTGAGTCGCCATATTTCATCATTTTCAAATGCCTATGAAGCCTTGAAGAAACTAAAAGAACTCTATGACTCACATTCAGAATTAGAAAATGTTCAATTGATGATTAAGCTGTTCAGTCTTGAAATGAAGAATGATGATCCCCTTGCTTTAGCTTCAGAAGTAAGATCTATAATGCATGACATTTAAACACTGGTGTAAAAATGGATGTATCTCTCATAGCATATGTTAAGGCATTATATCCGACTTACTCACATTATCTTGAGTCTTTGCAAGCAAGTGGAAACTTTGAGCATATCACCTTTGATAAACTTGAGCAAAAGTTTGCAGAAAGAGAGAAAGCTTTTGGGAAGATGACAGTCCCTTCATCTTCCGAAGAGGCTGCATACTTGGCACATAGAGAAAAGAGTCATGCTCTAGATTCATCCAGAGGAAGAGGTGGCAGAAGAGGAAGAGGAAGAAGAAACTTCACAGAAAGGGGGGGCAGACAAGCTGACAAATCCAATCTTCATTGCACACATTGCAATAGAGATGGACATGATGCATCCAAATGCAGAACACCATGGGACAAAATTGAGTAGCACAGAAATCAAGACAAAGGTAAAATTAATGACAAAGACAAAGGTAAAGCACCTGAATCCGCTCACTATTTTCTAGCACATTGTAACAATGGAGTAACTGAAAACCTATTTGATGTTTCATTTACTTCATGGAGAGATGATTGGTTGCTAGATTTAGGAGCAACATGTCACATGACATTTAGAAAAGATTTTTTTGAAGAATTCACTGACAAAGTTGATGGAGCAGTATATTTCACAGATAAATCCAAACTCAAGCCATCAGGGCTTGGCACAGTCAGGCTTAAACTGCCTAGTCTTCCTGATCATATCCTACATGAGGTTCTATACCTTCGGAGTTGAAGAGAAACTTGTTGTCCCTGATCGAAATCCAGCAGCAAGGACACTCAATTCACTTGTTTGATGGCAAGGAAGAGGTCAGAAAAGCATCAGATCGCTCACTTGTCATGGAGGGAATAGAAGAAGGGAGACTCTTGAAGCTGAAAGGTTCATCTGCTCATGCTCAAAACTTTGCATTCAGTTCACAACATGATGAAGGTATATTTCCATCAAGTCTTTTATGGCATGCTAGATTTGGACACTTAAATTATGATAGCCTTCGTTTGTTGAAGAAAAATGGTGTTGATGGACTGCCTACAATTCCTAGAAAACCTAAGGAATGTGATGCTTGTATTCTAGGAAAGCATAGCAAACAGCCATTTCATGATTCACACTCAAGAGCACATAGGAAACTTGAACTTGTTCATTCATATTTATGTGGCCCTATGCCTATTGCTTCTACAAATGGAAACAAATACATGATGACATTTATTGATGACTACACCAAAATGTGTTGGATTTACTTACTGAAGAATAAGTCTGATGCTTTTCAAACTTTCAAGAATTTTCATGCATGGATTGAAAATGATGCACAAACACATATTGGCTCTCTACGTACTGATAATGGAAAAGAATACACTTCAAACGAATTTCAAAATTATCTTCGTCAACATGGAATCAAACATCAAACAACTGTGCCATATAATCCCCAACAGAACGGTGTAGCTGAAAGAATGAACAGAACTATTTTAAATATGGTCCGCTCCATGTTATTTTTCAAGAATGTAAAATTGATGTTTTGGGCTGATGCGGTTCTATGTGCTGTTTACATAAAGAATAGGTGTCCTTCAAGTTCAATTAGAAACAAAACTCCTTTTGAAATGTGGCATGGCCACATTCCTTCGGTAAAGCATTTCAGGGTCTTTGGGTCCACCTGTTATGCCTTGATACCCAAGGTTCAAAGGAACAAACTTGGTGCTAGAAGCAGAAAATGTATCTTCTTGGGGTACTCCAATACCTCCAAAGGATATCGTCTCTATGATGAAACAAATAAGAAGTTTGTGATAGCAAGAGATGTCATATTTCTTGAATCCTCCAAGAGTGACAAGGTTGTTGAGCGGCAACTTGATCGCCTGGACAGATTCACACATGAAAAGTCTTTCCAAGAATTTGATAATGTGATTCCACACCTTGAAGGGGGGATTCCGATATTGAATCAAACTGTGGAATCATATCCTGAAGCACTCTCTCCCCCACATGAAGAAACAACCAAGGATGACACATTGGATGATGTGATTGACAGAATTGGGAGATTGAATCTTGAATCAATCCCAACTCAGTCAAGTGACCAGCCTGGGCCATCTCAGAAAGGTCCTCCCAAATGGCTGACAAAGACACTGGAGGATGTTCATCTTGATGAGGTTGGAAAAACAGGAACAAGAAGTTCCACTCAAGAAATCGAAGGTGATGTAGATAATTTTGATTCCCCTGTTGATATGGATATTGCTTATAACTGTGAATTGAGTTTGTCTACAGATCATGAACCAGCTTCCTTCAAAGAAGCCACTTCTCATGATGAATGGAAAGAAGCGATGCAGAAGGAGTATGATGCCTTGATAAAGAATGGCACTTGGAAGCTGGTTGATCCGCCTTTGGGAACGAAACCAATTGGCTGTAAGTGGGTCTACAAGAACAAGTACAAAGCAGACGGCTCACTTGACAAGCACAAGGCCAAGCTTGTGGCAAAAGGATTCGCACAGAAAGAAGGAGTCGATTATGAAGAAACTTTTGCTCCCACAGCAAAATGGACCACCATCCGGACTCTCTTTGCCTTAGCAGCTCAGAGTGGATGGAAAGTCCATCAGATGGATGTAAAAACAACCTTCTTGAATGGAGATCTAAAGGAGAAATTTTATATGTCCCAGCCAAAAGGATTTGTGATAAAGGGTCAAGAACACAAAGTTTGCAAACTTGTAAAATCCTTGTATGGCCTCAAGCAAGCACCACGAGCCTGGTATGAGAAATTGACCGGGCATCTTCTGAAACTTGATTTCAAACACTTTGATCTTGATGATGCAACTTTGTTTGTTAAGAAAGTTGGAAAAACAGTTGTATATCTTGTGGTATATGTAGATGATCTTTTGATAACAGGAAACAATGAAAGCTATATTGCATCCATGAAGAAAGAATTGAAGAAAGGTTTTGAAATGACTGATTTGGGTCATGTTCATTACTATTTGGGTATTGAAGTAATTCAACATCCTAAATTCATATTTATTTCTCAAAAGAAGTACATTGGAGATCTCTTGAACAAATTTGGCATGGATGACTGTAAATCCTTAAGCACTCCAATGGAACAAAACTTGAAGCTCACATCTATTGAAGGGAAGGAATTTGAGGATGCAAATAAGTATAGACAGCTTGTAGGAAGTCTTATCTGTCTGACCACCACCAGACCTGACATTTCATTTGCTGTTGGAATCCTCTCAAGGTTCATGCAAAAAACTTGTGAAGGACATTGGTATGCTGCAAAAAGAGTGCTAAGGTACTTGAAGGGGACTCAAGACTTTGGACTCAAATATACACAGGTAGGCAACTTCAACTTGATCGGATACTCTGATTCAGACTTTGATGGCGACAAAGAAATAGGGGTGTCTACTACAGGTTACACCATGAGTCTTGGATCAGGAGCTGTCTCATGGATATCACGCAAATAGTCAGTTCCAGCAGATTCCGCGACCGAGGCAGAATATGTGGCAGCAGCTGAAGCAACAAAGGAAATTGTGTGGCTCCGAAAAATCCTGGAAGATTTGCAGATGAAACAAATGTATTCCACTCCACTCATGATCGACAACACTTCTGCAATAAAGTTGGCCAAGAACCCAAAGTTCCATGATCGAACAAAGCACAGCAATACAAAGTACCATCTAATTCAACATCATGTTCAGGCCAAAACCATCCATCTACATCATTGTTCCACAAATGAGCAAACTGTTGACATCTTCACCAAAGCACTTGGAAGAGAAAAATTTGAAAAGTTCAGATCGATGCTTGGACTCACCAACATCCCTTCGGATTAAAGGGGGGAATGTTGACACCTAATCCTATGGATGGGTGTGCATATGTATTTTTGTATTATTTAATATTAGGAAATAAGGAAGGCCAAGAGTCATTGGGAGATGAATCCCAATAGCCTCACCTCCCATTTATAAAAGCATGTACATT
>JAXQQM020079405.1:0-164858 GCA_034641835.2 Pinus albicaulis | reverse complement strand
ACTTCACATCCATTTGATAAACTTTCCATTTTTATTGCATTTCTATAGACAACACTATCCACATTGTCTCGATCCTTGCAACTGGTGCAAAGGTTTCCTCATAGTCTCTTTCATGCTTCTGCTTGTAACCTTTGACAACTAGCCTTTTTGTGCCTTTCTATCTTGCCTTCAATGTTGCATTTGGTCTTATAAACCCATTTCACTCCAATAATTTTTTTTCCTTGTGGTAGGTCCACTAACTCCCATGTGTCATTCATTTCTATTGCTCATATTTCTTCATTCATTGCTTCAACCCATTTATCTTCTTTGACTTCATATTCAAAATGGATTGGGCCATCTACATGACAAAATAATGAAAATAAAGAATTCAGGCCAGTGCTATTGTCAACTTCTTCTTGCTCATAAATTTCACTTAAATTTCTGAATCTTGGTCTTTTTGTATTTGCTGAAGATGTGCTTGGAGTTTCACTTGAACTCGAGGCAGTTGCTAATACCTATGGTGTGCTTGGAGAACCACTTCCTTGGTTTCTCAATGATGTTATATTGCTTGCTTGTGGTGTTCTTTGTTGAGCTTGTGTGGGTAGAGGAGGAGCCACCGTTGAGAAGTTACTTATTGAAATCCATTCATCTTTCTCTTCATGAGACATACATGTCTTCACATTTATTGTCTTCTCTAAACTTCCATCCCATGCTTATTCTTCTATGAACTGAAAATATTTGTTGATTATTACTTTCTTGGTTGATGGATTACAGAGCTTTTAAGCCTTGGATTCATCACTGTATCTAAGAAATATACATTTTTCCCCCTTGTTGTCCAACTTCTTCCTTAACTGATCTGGAACATGTGCATATGCCACACATCCAAACACTCTCATGTGAGTGACAAATTGGTTTGTTCCACTACATGCTTCTTCTGGAACTCTATTCATAACACTTTTGGTTGGACATCTATTTATGATATATGCTGCACAAGAGACAACTTCTGCCCAATAATCATTTGGCAAGTGCTTTGCCTTCAACATACTTCTTGACATGTCCATGATGGCCCTATTCTTTCTTTCTACAACACCGTTTTGCTGAGGTGTATACCTTGTGGTAAATTTCTTGTGTATTCCATGCTCCCTGTAGAAATGTATGAAGTATTTGGAGATATATTCTCCACCTCTATTAGTTCTCAACACTTTTATGTAGTGTCCACTTTGCTTCTCAACAAGAGATTTGTAGTGGTAGAACTATTCAAACACTTCACTTTTATGTTTTAAGAAATAGACCCATGTCTTCCCTATGTAATCATCTATAAATGTCAAAATATAATGACTGCCACCTAATGATGGTGTTTGCATTGGTCCACATAAATTTGAGTGGACAATATCCAAAGGTGTCTTTGCCCTTATACTCTTTCCTGGTGGAAATGATTCTCTGTGTTGTTTGCCCAAGATACAATCTTCACATAGGCTGTCTAGTTTCTCTATGAGTAGTAATCCCTTTACCATGTATTTTCTATGAAACAAGTTCAAACCTCCGAAATTGAGATGACCAAATATCAAATGCGATAACCAACTCTCATATTTCACTTCTTCTTGAAATATTTCTTCTGTGACAGCTACTACAACACCTCCTTCCTTCAAGTCCGATCTCATCTTGTGAGGAAACGTTATATTGCTTGTCATATGCACTTTTGCAATGAGCTATCTACTTGGAGGTTTATCCATAATTTTGCACACATCATCTTTAAAAAACATATTGTATCCCTTTTGCACAAGTTTTCCAATGCTTAGAAGGTTACATTTCAAGCCAGGGACATAATAGACATCTGGCACGAACTTCTTCTCTCCCTTTTTTGTCAGAAAATTTACTCTCCCTTTTCCCATGATAAAGACTTTTCTATCAATCCCCAATGTCACATCAAATTTTATACTTTCATCTAGATTGGAAAACATTTCTATGCTTCCATTCATATGGTTACTACATCTTGAATTTAAGAACCATATATCTTCTTGTTTTTCTTGTGCTACATTACAAGCTAAAAAAAATTCTTCATGGTTTTGATTTTATTTTGTAAAATTTGGACTTGGTTTCTTACCCATGTCATTTTTCTTCTTTCTACATTCATTTGCATAATGAGCATACTTTTTTCAATAATGACATTGGACTTGAGACTTATCATACCTCTGTCCTTATGCTTGATTCTAGCTTGAGCCTTGGCTTGGATTCTGATTGCTGCCCCTTCCACTTGTGCTTGCAGGACTGATTCTTCCACCTTTGTGTGGGGTTCTTCCTCTTCCTTGGTAGTTTGATCTTCCTCGACCTCTACCTTGACCAAAAGACATTTGTGTCTTAAATGCATCCTCAAATGAGGAGTTTGTTTCTCTGTTAAGTCTGTGCTCATGAGACATCAGTGATACATGAAGCTCATCCACTGAAAACTCTGAGAGATCCTTTGTCTCTTATATGGCCACAACTATGGCATCAAACCTTGATGGTAGACTTCTTAAGACTTTCTCAACTATTCTCCTCTCTTCAAGTGTCTCACCATGAAACCCGATTTGGGTAACCAACCCAGTCACTTGTCTAAACAATGAGTCTATATTATCAGACTCTTTCATACAAAGAGTTTCAAAATCTTTTGTTAGCATTTGAAGTTTTGTTGTCTTCACCTTTTCCATGCCTTGATAGATCGTCTGGAGGGTATCCCATTCCTCCTTGGACTTTGTTGCTGCTGCAACCCTTAGGAAAATACTCTCATGTACTGCTTGGAAAATATAAAAGAGGGCTTTCGAGTCCTTCTTCTTCTTATCTCTCAAAAAATCTCTTTATGTTTGTGTCAAATCATTGAGTGCTGTTGCATTTTCTAGTTCTTTGAAACCATTTTCCACTAGCTCCCAAATATCTTGTGAAACAAACAAGGCCTTCATTTTAATGGGCCAATAATCATAATTCTTCCCATTGAACTGTGGTAGTCAGGCTTGTGCCTACTGCTACCATATTTACTGTGTAAACAAAACCTTCTCACTACTGGAGAATATACTTCTAAAAAAAAACCTTTCAGCTTCTTCATTAAAGAGCTCATTCTTTCACTGAGAGCCTAGACCTACTCTGATACCATGTGTTTCCCCCTTTTGACACATAGAATGCAATTGCGGAAATAACATCAAAGAGACAAATAGAGAAAAAACACACTGGAGAGGAATTCTTCTTTTTTCATTCACTCATCTCTAAAAACATAAAAAAATTACATTCCTTTAATACAAAATGGTGGAGCCTGTAAAATTAATGATATTCAATGCTAGACGGGATGAATAACCACAGAATCATCCTTCTACTGCGGAAGCCCAATTATTCACAAAACAACGCACAAAACAGATAATGTCGGACTTGAAATTTTATGGGTTTCAGCTTTGAAACCACATCACGTCTACGCCCTCATCGAAAATCTCATTTTGGCGATTTATCTTTTAACTGGGCGCATACAGGAAAACTTAAAAACTCACGATGTGTGATTTGCGATCGCATCGCAACTTAAATAAGATAACTTGCGGGCGCTTAAAGGTAAATCATAAGAAATGCGAAGTGCAAAATGCGGGCACTTAAACGACGGGAAGTGCAAAATGCGAAAAGGTAAGGGAAAAATGAAATACAAAGGTTTGCATTCGATTTGGTAATGCGGTAAGGTATAATGGGTCCAACCAAATCACATCAGTGGAGATTTAAGTTTTGCGGTGTGTGAAGGAGTAAAAGGTAAAACTTGCGGGCTGCGATATGCAGGAAAAAGGTAAGTGAATGCGGCGGGTAAGGAATTAAATGCAGAGTGTGGCTTGGGTACTATGTTTCTTGACATTGCATGAAAACACCTACATATTTTGGATCATGTGCTTTGTCCTTCCCTGAAAAAAAATTCAATTCAAGTGTGGGATGCTGCTAGTTTATTCATGGTGGTGGTTGGGAGTATTTCCAACAGCAACAGATGATGGCCGAAGCATATTCTTCATTTTCCTTCAGCGTGGTTTCTAAGTTTGCACACTTTAATCTTGTCTATATGTTCACAAAAAGTCTCATTGTGGAAAGCATTCCTTTTTCTTTGGCTCAAGTTTAATTTTGCATCGTTATTGTTTCAGAAAAATTCCCAAACATTTATTTTGTATATGTTTTTGTCAAAATGATTGATAAACAATATATATATATATATTTTACAAAAGTGTAATTTTATTAATTTTGAAGAGAAAATTATATAGCATTTCATAATTTAAGGCCATATGCAAAGAGCTAATGAGATAACAGAAAAACAAGGAAATACATACTACAATATACAATGGAAGCTCGTTCAATAGGAACAAGGATCAATGCTCAATTAGCAACCACTTCGGGATTTTTTTATAAGAGTTTGAGCTTTTTGAAACATGGGCTCTTTTAGAGCCCCAAGCCTATCAGAAGTCTGCGTACAGGGGAGAGCCTTGCCGAATCTGAAAGTTCTGTATTATTTGTGTTTGAGATATCTCTTCTAGTTGTTGACTAGACTGGATTGTATTCTCCTCTTTGGGTTGAGCTTGGGTTTTCTCTTTGGATTCTTCTTATTCTCCATCTTCTCAGAGCGGGAACTCAGATAATTGTCAACATTTTGGCTACTTGAGTTTCTTTTTTTCGTATTTGGTTTTTTATTAGCATGTGAATAAGTGTTCTATAGGTGCCTTAATTTTGAAAATTGCATTCTCATTGTCTAAGACTTGCTTCCAATGTAAATTATTTTGCTTCAAGACTATGTGGCCTGGAAGTTTTTTGCACACATATCTTTCCACACATAGTCTAACAAAGGTGAAGAGGCTTTTTTCTTATCTTTCCAAGTCCTTTTTCTAAATATACCCCAAGCATTCCCAATGTCTTCAAAAACTTTGTAATTCCAAAAATTAAGGGGAAGGAGTGGGAGACTAACCCAAATCATCTTGTTTGTTACTTGTTAGACAACTAATCCTTGTGTTAGTTTGTGTTAGGTAATCGATTATTAGAGTCCAAGAAACCTGGGGAACTGATTCAACGATTTCTTCATGTATTTATATGTCTACACAATGTACATCATTCTTGGAGGCATTCCTTAATATATTTTTGAGTTTGTTTCCAGTTTGTGTGTTGTGTGTCTTACAGTGGTATCAAAGTGAGGTTGTTCATCCACTTGTTAATTGAAATGTTCCACTAGTTTTGTGTCCCTTCATGAGCACCGAAGTTTGCATCTGATAGTCCAAGGATTTTATGCATATTGTGATAACCAGGCTCTGTGTGAAAGAGGCTGAGGGGTTTGAGTTATATAAATAATTTCGTTAGCAGAAAATGCAATTTTGATGGTTAAACAAATATTAACGGTTTCAAAAGAGACCAATGAACTTGGTGGTATCAGGCTTTTCAACGGACTGTTGATGATGAAATAAATAAGGTACTGAGTCATGGATTGTATCCACTAACATACCTTTTATACCCTATGAAAACTGCACATTTTTATTTTTTGATCTCGTTTCTACTTCCTTGCCTCTGTGTTGCCTGAATGTGGAGATATATATTTGATGAGAAATGTGGTAGCAGAGACTAGATTTATTTAACCCCGTTGAAGATGAATCTATGGTTGTAATTAATCCAAGAGATTTTCTTGTAAGCATGTCCATCTTCCAAAAACTGAGTCAATTGTTCACACTGAGTTGTCTAAGGAAAAACGTTGTTCAAACTTGTGAAAAGCGTAGCCAAATTTTCCTATGAAGCCCACGTAGTATGTAAAACTACCACACTCCATCTTGGGATAAATTTTTCATACTTAATTGGCATCAATTTTTGTCTTACCTTATCGGGCATAGTGGAAGTGTCACTACAAAAATCTATGATTATTTTTAATGGACAACATTGGTAGGAGTGAGACATTATTTCTGGAATAGACAACCTCTATGATATTTATTCAAACAATTTCTCGGCTTCTAGATCGAAGATGATAGGTGCAAATATGCCTACATTTTGATTGAAATAAATAAAATACCAGAGATGAAAGGTGAGAGGCCATAGGAGAGTTTGGAAATGCAATGGGGTATACCGGAAGTATTGATATGGATATTGAACTATGCTTAAGGGTTTGATGTTGGACAAGTTATGAAACCATCCATCGACTTCCAAGGGTTAAATTGTTATTTCCATTCCAATATTGTATTTTTAATTAGTGGAGATTGTGGTATGAGTCTCATTTTTGCTTCCTTTGCAAGTGAAGCTATGCACATTTTTTGAGTAAATTTTTGAAGATTTTGATGCACACATAGACTATCTATTGATGCTTGAAAATTTAGTATAACAAAGAATGGTAAAATAATTACAAGTTTTCTTGTGTTGAAACAAAAGTGTCCAGATGAATTTTACAGTTAGAAAGACGTGCTAAATCTTATGTAGCAATTTCGGTGAAAATTGCATTATCGTTGTAGCCTAGGGACCATCTCGTAGTTGCATGGCCATTGTTGGTGGATTTATGTCGTTTGGGTGTAGGATAATGTAATTTAGATGGGCCACGACCAGGTTTTGTCAATTGTTGTAAATCAAGTTTCATTGAGCACGCTTTTGCTAGCTAGCCCCTGGAAATCAGTTGAAAAATTGAAGTATCATGCCTATCACCATTAGTGCATTTCCCTGTTCACTTCATTATTGAAAATATATTAGTAATCAAGATCAACAGTGAGAAATATAAATTACCATGAAGAAAATTACAGGTACAAAATTATAAGAAAACTTTTTTCATGCTAATAATGAGATGATGAGAATTTGATGCTAGGTTCAAGTTCGAAGAGTGGGAAATAATAAGGCTTGTTATACATTTTCAATATTTTTTCGTTATGAGCTTTATTGACATTTTTGTCATTTTTAATTAGAATAGTTGGGATATATGGATATTTGGGATATGTGATGAAATTGAAGTTGTAGTGAAGGTATTGTGGTTGGTGAAGTGTCTATAGTTATTTGGTAAAAAAGGTCACAAGTTCAAATCCATATGTTTGGGAATTTTATTTCAACAAAAGAAGATAAATTTTGGAGGTTGTGACATTTTTTGCTGGAGGATGTGGAATTTTTGTTGGACAAGCAGAAGACAACATAATTTTTGTTTTCATGGGTTGTCAACCCTGAACATGTCACTATTTGATGAACTTTGTCAAATATTTGAGTTTAATGATTCCTTTAGCATTCATTGTATGGAGAACAGATATAAAAAAAAACCCTACTTATGTAGTTGCAATGATTTATTTTTTTACATGAATTTGTATTGTTGATGGGTGCATGATCGGTTGAACCCGACACCCATTTAAATCTTTGAAAATTTGTTTGTATTGGGCGCATTTTCAGTGGTAGTCGACACCCCTTTTTCTGAGTTGATTGCAAGTTTACTTTGATATCGAACTGGAGAAAATGGCCAAACTAAATGATTTAGTACAATTATTAAGCGATTTAATGCTATCTATTGTCCATAACAATGTCCAATTCAGCAAAGACATGCTCTCTGACATACAATCATGTTTTCAAAATGCTAAAAGAAAAATCGAATTCTTGGAGTTAGAGTCACAGTTACAGCGAGACAAACTTCAAAAGAAAACTTGTTATTATGAACTGGTGTTTATTCAGAACAACAATTTCTTTGAGCCTAATCATTAGTCAAAGAATGGTTAGAGAAATGAAGTGATTTCAGGTGATAATTTGGATGCAGTTAGAAGTGTTGATGTGAAACCTGTTATAAGAGCATGGGAAGAGATTACACACAATAAACACAGAACTGGTCTTGGTTATAAAAATTATGTCTCTTTTCACATTCCACACTTCGCTAAACCTATACAATTTCGAAGTTCAAGATTTATGGATGGTGTATTTCTAGAAAAAGTTGATAGATGCCAATAGTGTAACAGAGTTGGGCATGTGATGCACCCATAAGGACTCTGTGTGTGCTTTTATGGAAGATATGGGCGCTACATACCATTCTGTGCGTGCGTATATGGTAGATCTGGACGATGGAAAACTCACCCTCCCGAACACACCCATAAGGAATCTATGCGTGCATTTATGGAAAATCTGGATGCTACTAGATCATTCTGTGCCAGTGTCTAGGGATGAAAATTTCAGTTACGTGTGAGCGTCTGAGACTCAAAAACCCTAAATATTTGTGAGATTCAACCCTGTAGTTTCGAACCCTTTGCACGAGCTTTCCTCTTACGAACCTGTGTGAAACAAACAATAGGAGAGAGGAGAGAATGCTTGATTCTTGATGATTGTGTCCAAATGAGCTTGATGTCTCTTCTATTTATAGGCTTTTATGAGGGTCCACTCGGGGTTAGGGCCCACTAAACCAATTCAAACATGTTCTTAGGACCGACCCATACCATTATACAAGTATGAATAAAATAATTCAAAATCAACTTTTTCTTAACCAAATAGGGTGATATTTAGGTCGAGTTTGGTCCTCTCAAAAAGAGGAATTTATTGAATTTATTATCTTCATCATATGAGTTGTATAGAGTGGAATTTGAGCGCAGATGCATAATTTTAACACTCCCTCTCAACTAGGGACAATTCCACCTACCAATATTTGTTCATCGATCAATATGAAATTTGGGTATTTTCAAGTGTCATCATGTATCATCATTGATAATATATGTGATGTAGTCATCATGGTATGATTGTCTCATCATCACACATCATCAATTTACTTCTCTTTCTTATTCTTGCTTATTTCTTGATTTTTTTTGCTCGAATGTTGAACATTCTCAAACCTTAGAAGAAGAATTTTTTACCAAAGGGGATCTTAATCTACCATGATCTATCCATCAAGTTACCACTAGGAATCTATGCCAGCGGGATACTAACCAAAATATCATCATCAATCATCATCGGAGAGAATATCATCAAGGAGTACATCTCAACTTGTAACCACATCGAGGATTACATCTCACTTCAGAATATCATGGGGGAGTTATACATCTACAACCTCATATCGAGCAATAGGATATACAAACACGCGGGGTATCCTATCTCGACTCTGGCATCACATCGGTGAGCTAAATATCAACCTTGAACCGCATAGGGTTATCTCAACCCATCCTATTTCATATTGATCTTCCCAACGATGACCTTGAATAGTCATGTGGTAGAACACCTGCATCATAGTTGACTTGGGTTGTACACCCCATTCACACTCTCAACTCGTTTCCAAATGAGAAACGATATTCCCAACAAACCTTGCTTGAGGGTATGATGCCAACTGAGGTAGAATATGCAAAGACCAAACAAAGGAGCAACATTCTCTGAACCTATGAATATAGGGGTGAAGCATATTCAACCTTGTGGGTAACATATAGGGGAGTACCATATTGTCCATAGATCCCTCAACCCCAGGATCCCTCTACCTCAATTCCTCACCCTCAGAGCTCAAGCAGGGTAGGAAGAGTTGGCTCAATTTCCTCGATCATCGTTGCACACATCACACTCAAATATGGTATCTTCTTGTCTTAATAGCAGTTTATTCTTGTTCATATAGGAAATCAGATGAAATATTATGTTAGAACATAAATAATCATATAAATCACAAAAGGATAGCATAATCATCCTCCCTCTCAAGGAGGTTTCAATCACAAGCCTAAGCTTGTGTAGAACAACTGCATTGTCTCAATATATGGGGAAATATCAGTCCCAACTATATATATGGGATTCTCTGTCATGAGTATGTATCCATGCCATATTCAAATCTTGATCAGATGGAGCTTCACAGCTAGCCATACTAGCAACATCATACTCAATCTTGGTCGTGCTATGGACCACTCATCCAAGATATCATGGAAGATATCATACTAAAAAAAATAATCTAAAATGTGCTCTTTAGCAATAATCTAAAAAAAATAATACATCCATGCAATCACATATCATAGGAGAAATATCCCAGCCTAAAAAATAGAATGTTTCATGCATATATTTCAAAGGATGTTTGGTGGCAACTCTATGTGAATGAAGCAACTCAATCATGAATTTACTCAGGTTCATTACACATCATATATATAAAGATGAATGGTCAAATAATAACATCAATGCTTCAATGAACTGTGATATGCCATGTCAAGTTCAACAAAATTTTGAACTTTAAATCAGAGTGTCCAAGGATTTGCAGCTTTGCAATATGGAATTTCTTTCCCAAATTTTCAGAATTGATGATTCATGTTATTACACATAATTTCAAGCTTCAGAACCCATATCTCTCTTACTTACATCATTAGAGGCTCATCATATGTCAAGATTATACCATTAGTATGTAAAACGAAAACCATAATCAAAATCAAAGCCATACCTTGGAACTCATCATCCTGATTTCATCAGATGGAAATATACAGATTAGGGAGCTTACTTCATGCAATGCTCGCAACGTAATCAACCTTACATAAATCAATGTTTTTTCAAAGAATTTAACTCATCATATTTTAGAAGCTAGATCAAAACTATTATCAAAGTCATCAATTCTTTCAACGAGGTGACAGGTAGATCTCATATCAAGTCTTGAATTTTTTTATTATCATGCTAACAAGACTCTTACCTATCATGCCATTACAAGTCATTTCTGTCACTAGATGTAAATTCATACATCAAGAATAAGTCATGCAGGTTCCATCCTCATACTGAATCGCAATTATCAATACTTCAACCATTATGTTATGAACAAGGAGGCCAATACAAAACCATTTTTCTAAATACCCTCATAAGTCATTGAAGGTCACTATGGGAACATAACATTGACATCATGGCAAATCAACGATCATTAAATCAAATAATTAGTCATCAGTTCAAGTCCAAATTTGTTATCATAGATATATCTATATGTCTCAATGATTGATTTAGATTTCTAAGTCATTTTTAAGCATCATGTCACAACTCATATATGTCAATCAACTAAATCATGTCAAACTTTTATAGCATATAATTAAAACATAATGACATATATATGTATGTATATCTCGGTTAATTGAAAATAAAATATCAATTCAAACATTCAATATTTTCCTGCTTACATATCTTACTGATATCTGCAACACATCTGCAGTATTGACATATTTCAGGTAAACATCTGATTTCATGCACAATACTTAATTTTTCCTATGACCAACTATTTAACCCAATAACTTCATAATTCAGTTCGTAGTGGCAGAATATGTCAAAGAAACCTTGATTGAGAGTATAGAATACTTTAGAAAAATTTGAATGATGGTCGACTATAGTCAAACCCTTGGACGCTTCCTTCGGGTTATCATGGGACCATTTTTAGATTCTTGGACATTTCCTTGACCTCATCATACATGCATCCAGGGACAAAATATCCAAGTTATGTGCCTACGTCCAAAACAAGAACCCTAATTTTTTTACGAGAATCATATCTGATACTTTTCTACAATTCAATGATGTTAGATGCACATAGATCGTATTTCAATAGTACACCAAGAAAATAGAAATATGAGTAAGAATATTGAGAAAAGATTCTCCCTCTGACTGGGATCCACTTCATCCATCACTAGCCTATCTCTTATAATTTTATGCAAAAACATGTCTATTATATGATAAACATATATCTATCAGGGTCATGAACATCATGTCTACAATATTTTATCAAGGATTAGACTTGAAATATTAGAGAAGCAAACAAATGTGACATCAGGAACACAATAAAAATGTGTATCGAGACAATCCATCAAGTTAGGGCATTTAGTTTCACCATATGTCATCAGGACATGACCACAGATAGTAGGAGATCTAGAATATCAATCTCATAGTTATACCTCTATATTAATGGTTACCATGCTTATCATGATCAATAGTATCAAGTTAGGTCATTCAATAAATATTTACCAAAAAGAGTGTCAATCTCTTTTTCCATGAACTTTCATCAAGCTTATCACAAACTTTATCAATAATATCATGTAAAGGAATTAATGAGCTAACCTTATATGTGGAATCCATCATGTCATATGTATTTCAAGTATCAAGAGTATCACCTACTAGAGTCTAGCATTCTTTATAGGATCAAGATATCCAAAAGATAGACTTTATCCAAAAATCAAGTATACCATTATATCCAAGATCAACAATAAGTATCCTTCAAGAAGATCATCATGATGAAAAATTTCAATACTAGGAACACCATTCCATTATAGGAACCATATTACCAAATCAATTTCATATGCATGTATGAGATTTATGAGAATGAGACATTCTCAAGATATTATAGGGCTAAATTTTTTATTCAATAATACAATTGAAACATAACATTGAAATAGTATACCATGCATACGTTGTAGTATTCAAATACCTTTGCACATCCACATAGACATCTTATAGTGCTTTTCATCTTTTCATCAGGTGCCTTTTTACCTTTTTCTAGATCTATATTTTATTTCCTGCATATCAAATGATCCTTAAGAATGATCCACTTATCACATCTCATCAAGGATGTTAGAACATCTCGTTACTAAGAATATACATGCAGGAAATATAAGAAATAATCATCATAATCATATCGATTCCATAAGTATAAAGAAGAGTAAAGTCATAGAGACGCATCATAAATCAAGGAATACTTATATTCAATGAGATATGATTGATCCATGTGGATATTGGTGGCCACCCACCTATTCCACTTGGGGCCCCACCATTGTCTCTTTCAGTTTTTTAGTTTCGGCACAACTTACTATTTTTGAAAGTTTTTTGTGTCCTGAACTTCCGGAGCTATTTTGAGGCCCTAAACGATGTTTTTTGGGAAAACCAAAATTTGTACTCCTCGGACAGATCTTTCTAACGAGCTATTGAGCGCATCAAACAGATATCGTATGCCAAAGTTACATCCATGGGAAATTGAAACACCAATTTACCCAAAAGAGGCCCATAGTTTTGGCGCTTCATCTCCTAGGGTTAGGGTTTTCCATTGTTTCTAAACAATAAATAGGCCTTCGAGCGTCATTGTAACTCAGTTCAGAGGCATGTAGCCACAACATCTCTTCTCAGAGATAAGCTACCAATGCCCTAGCTAGTTTATTTCTATTATGTATGTAAGCAAATTTCAGTTCTTTGATATTAATGAAATGAAGTGTTATTTCCGCTGAATATTTGTATTTATGTTTACATGTGTATTTTGTTGCATTCCTGCATAAATCTAGGTCAATGATACTCTCCCTCTTAAACCAGTATTCAAGAGCCATTACTATCCATTTTACATATACGAATGTTTCCTTCAATCAAATTTATCAATAATCATGCCGTATAGAGGCTATCCCATCTGGGGCTTCATCGAATCATATCTCATGTCTGTCCATCAACCAGGGTTTCACTCAAACCCTAAACATCAAAATATTATGCACTAAATACCTACTGTTTTCTTCATACCCTAGAATTATTTTAAGTCTCCACCATCCTCTTCTTGCTTCCATGGGGGTGATCTCCATGGATTTTCTTCAGTCCAACTTTGAAACAGTGTTAATTTTTTATAGGGCTATATTGTTCTTTTCTTTCATAGTTTCATTTATTCATTAACACATTAAACTCATCCCATATCATTATATCAGTATTCATATTTACATTATCATCCATCATCATATACAACTATGTAGGAAGAACAATAAAATCATCATCATCTATGCAGCGAAATATAAAGGAACATTGTAAGAAAAACATGCATACATAGAGACATCAAGATTGGTCTGAGACCAGGGAAAAACCCATTATGGGGAAAACCCTTGAAAAATATTGTTCTTATATCATCCTCAAATGATTCAGTAAGACAGAGTACAATGATTCGTATCTTCTTAATGCAAGAAAACAACTAAAACATCTTAAACATACTTATACTCAAATATCATGATTCTGAGTACTATAGTCCACTGTCACTGAATGTAGTTAACTATTTAATACTATTTTCACCATGTTTAACACTGTTGAATACTATTGCATAATCATAAACCATATTTAGGTAATGGATGCATGCAGAGATATTGTGTGCATGTTTCTATGGTAGATCTGGATGCTACCAGACCATTCTGTGTGTCTCTATGGGGACCAAACTGGACTGTAGAAACCTTAGCCTCCCGGGTCCACCCATAAGGACTTTGTGTGTGCATCTATGGCAGATCTGGATGCTACCAGACCATTTCATGTGTGCGTCTGGGGACCAAAATATATTGCAGAAACCTCAACTTCCTGGACACACCGATAAGGACTCTGTGTGTGCGTCTATGGCAGATTTGGATGCTACCAGACCATTATGTGCGTGCATCTATGGAAGATATGGACTGCAAAAACCTTAGCCTCACAGATGCACCCATAAGGACTTTGTGCATGCATCTATGGCAGATCTGGATGCTACTAGACCATTTTGTACGCGTGTCTATGGAAAATTTGGACTACGCAAACCTCAAACTCCCGGGCGCACCCATAAGGACTCTATGCGTGCATCTATGGTAGATCAGGATGCTACCAGAATATTTTTTTCAAGCGTCTATGGAAGATATGGATTGCATAAACCTTAGCCTCATGGACATACCCATAATGACTTTTTGTGTGCGTATATGGCATATTTGGACGCTACTATACCATTTTGTGGATGCATCTACGAAAGATTTGTACTGCGGAAACCTCAGTGTCCCAAATGTAGCCATAATTATTATGTGCATGTGTCTATGGAAGATCTAGAAGATATGAGACCATTTTCTGTGTGCATCTATGGCAAATTTGTATTGTGGGAACCTCAAACTCCCAGACGGACACATAAGGGCTCTGTGCATGCGTCTATGGCAGATCTTGACGCTACCTGATAATTTTGTGCCAGCGCCTAGGGATGAAAAAATTCAGTTAGGTGCGATCATCCGAGACTCAGAAACCCTAGATACATGCGAGCTTCGATCGTGTTGTTTCAGACCCTTTGCACAAGATATCCTCTGATGAACCTATGTGAACCAAACAATAGGAGAGAGAATAGAGTGTTTGATGATTGTGTCCAAATGAGCTTGAGGTCTCTTCTATTTATAGGCTTTCTTGAGGGTCCTCTTGGTGCTGGGGTCGAGTTAACCAGTTTCACATGTGCTTAGGACCGACCCATTCCATTATACATGTATGAAAAAAATAATTCAAAAATAAACTTTCGCTTAACGAAATAAGGTGATATTTAGGTCTATTTTAGTCCTCTCGAAAAGAGGAATCCATTGAAATGATTATATTCATCATAAAAGTTGTAAAAATTGGAATTTGACCACAGTTGCATAATTTTAACATTGAACACGACTTGACATGAAACTACCTCAAGATAATTTTCTTGAGTTCATTGTTATCCAGCACATAGATAATCTTCCTAATTATGACCAATCCATCCATTGTGAGGTGATACTCCTCATCCCTATAACCTTCACCTTGATGATGTTATTTTTGCCCCAATTTTTTATACCTATCATCATTTTTCCATGCTTGTAAGATTTGCTCCTACAAATCTATCCCATAGGAACAAACTGTTGTAACATGATTCACCTGCACTCTTCTACTAAGAGGATCTACAACCTTATTTCCTTACCCTTAATATACTTGATCTCAAAGTTAAACTCACTGAGGGTAGCCAACCATTTAGCTTTCTTGGCATTCAGATTGCGCTGTCAAAAGAAGTACCTCAATCCACTATGATCACTCATAGGATAAACCTCCTGCCAAGAAGATAATGTCTCCACATATTCAAGGCATGAATTGCAGATGCCAATTGAAGATCACGAGTCACATCGCATTTCTCGTGCTCATTCAACTTCCTTGATTCATAGCATACAATCTGCCCTTTCTACATTAGGACTCCACCAATTCCTCTCTTTGAAGTATCTGTACATACCATGAACTCTTTATCAGGATCTGCATTATTCAATACTGGAGAATTTATAAGAAAATGCTACAACTGATCAAAACCAGTTGCACACTCCTCAGTCCATTCGAACTTCTTTCCTTTTCTTTGTAAAGATGTAATAGGATAGTCAATTCGTGAGAAATTCCTGATGTACCACATTTAATAACCCTCTAATCCCATGAATTATTTGACCTCATTCACATTCCTAGGAGATGTCCACTCCATGATAGCTTTAATATTCTTTGGGTCCACTCTTATACCTTCCTTGGAAACAACATGTCCTAAGTAATGAACTTCAGTGTGAAAGAAACTACATTTTCTAAGCTTGGCATACAATTGATGCTCTCTCAATAATATTAACATTGTTACCAGGTGATCTGCATGATATTCCTAATTTTTAGAATATATCAATATATCATTAACGAATATTATCACAAACTTGTCCAGATAAGGATCCAATACACTATTCATCAAACACGTGGAAGTAGTTGGAGCATTATTGACACAAAAAGTAACCACCACGAACTCATAATTCCCATACCTCGTATAGAATGTGGTATTGTAAATATCTTCTTCTTTGATGCACATCTGATGATATCCATATCTCAAGTCAATCTTTGAGAGTAGCGTTGCTCCCTTCAATTGATTAAACAAGTCATCAATCTTTGGCAAAGGGTACTTGTTCTTGATAATAACCTTGTTTAACTGCCTGTAATCAATGAATAACCTGAGAGTACCATCATTCCTCTTCACAAACAATGCTTGGGTACCCAAAGAGTACACACTTGGACTTATGTATCCTTTATCAAGCATTTCCTTTAGCTGCAACGTCAATTCTACCAACTATAGAGTTCTCATCCTGTAATGTGCCTTTGATGTTAGTGCTACTCCTGGTAACAACTCAATAAAGAAATAGACTTCCCTATGAGATGTTAACTATAAAATATCCACTAGAAATTGATCTGAATGGAGGAGTATTAGTAAATGTTATGCTAAGTACCTCTTTCAGATTTTAAACTTGCTTGCTTCTTATGTGCATAGATTTGAACTGAATAGCGGGTTACTTGAATGGTTTCTTTTAAGAGTTCTCCAACAATATAATTCCATGAACAAATTGTAAAGCATGAAATCATCAAACACTTGGAAATAAATATGCATCAAACAACAAGACAAAAGCCATTGATGAAGGAGTTCACCCCTCCTGGGCTACATCTCCTCGCACGTCAACATGACTAGACCTCTCTTGTATTCAGTGTCAAAGGTACATATCAGTTTTTTTCCAATAACATGTGGCTATTACCCGTTCAAGGTAATGTTCTCTTGCAAAGAACTCTCACAATATCAACAACACAACATATATCCTATAGAGATGACATACTTTCGCCGGTGAGAGCTAGAAACCCCTCACAAGCACCCTTCAATTCCACACTAAAGAATACAATAAAAAACTTCATGAATAAATAAATCAAGCCAGAGCTAAGCCATGTTGGTCAAAACTACTGCAAAAATATTTCTGGAGGTGGAAAAAACCCTACAAGGTCTCTTCCATGCTCAACAACTTCCAAAACTGCTTCAAACATCTGATTGATCCATACACCTTACTTGTCAAACCTGCAACATCACCCTGAATATGTGCTCAAATTAGTAAATAGAGGTTACCAATGGATTTACAACATCCAAAAAACCTCTAAGTAGCCTCTTCTGGCTCTTCAATTCGTCTTCAGGTGAAGCAGATATGGCTTCCTCTTCTGGTGGCCCTCGACATCTTTAATCTTCCAGCTTGAAAAATCCCTTCCAGAAGTGCTCTGCTGCCTCTGAAAATTGCACCAATGAGTCAGGAATGCTTGAAAATGACTACCTAGCCTCTTCCTGTGCTCAATTCTGTCAAAATTTTTCCAGGTTATGACTTCTTTGAGTTTCTCCTAGGAAAACTTCGCTAAAACTGGAGCAACATAAGTTAACTCCGCCAGAACTGGAGATCCTACCGAAATTGGCAGACTCCTCCAACTTAAATCGCATGGATAAACTCACATTAACTGTAGATGAGTGGTGGTTAACTGTGGTTTAGGCGTGTTTAGAGCGCTAACTCCATCATTAGGGATAGGCCTTTGTCGTGGTCATGAGCCGAGGGTCTCATGGTAAGGGGCTAGCACTACGGGCTTGGCCCCTCTTTTCCTCCGACGAAACATATTTGAAACTTCATATAAGTTTTAACCTTAGGCTTATAATAACTAATGTTGTGGTCTATTGGTATGGCGGTTGTGTGTTGTGGGCGAGGTTGCAGGGTCAACCCTGACCTCCGCCCATCCTCCCATATGAAATTTTATTCAACCATACAATGCCATTTTTACCTTTGGGAGGGCCTGTGGCGGCCTCCGGGCTAGCCATGTGTCGTCACCTGATTGGTCCAACCAACACCCAACCAAATTGCAACAAATCACCAACCTCATCAACCAATCCCGAAATGACACTTGTTATCTCCTCATTCGACCAAAGAAAAAGTCAGCTTGACCAAAATTGACCTTGCACAGTCAACTGCCATGTCAGTACTACGGATTGCTGACTGGGCATCTGACTGTCTCTTTTTTTTTAAATTTACCTATCTTGAAAAGCGGACATAAGTCATCTGTTTAGCAATTGAAGGTACAGTTCCTTCATTCTTCTAAACTTGACCCAATCAAAGTTTGAAGTGTCGTGACGACTCTTTTTCATGCTGAGCTTGAACTGTAACTTCACCAAAGGTTTCAAGTTAGTTGTTCTTCTGGACTTGTCCATGTCGCTATGACCATGCATAAGAACATCCTCCCCGAAAAGAATTCAATGGCTTTTATCTGCAAAAATCCTTACCAAGGATAAAATCCAAAAGATTTTGACATAAATCAATACAAGTTATACATGGCGAATACTTGTAGAAATTGAATTTTGAAAGCATTTGAACATACAAAATGATTTTCGACATAATCAAAGTGAAATAAATTTTCCATTTCCATTAACTAACAACCAAGCCAAACTAACATAAACATGCTAAAAAAACACCCACTATAGAAATATACAACTAATACAAACAAAGACTTACAATTTTCAACTCGACAACTAGTGTGAAGAGTTCTTACCCAACATGGTAACTTAACCCTCTATTTGAATTTTTCCTTTTTGAAGTTGCTTCATGGATATGAATTCTTTATTTATAAAAATTTATAAAATTTCAAATTCCTCTTTCCCAATTAGAATATTCATGAAGCGAAATTCCATCAAATTTAATGAAAGGTCAAAATCGCATGTGTCCGAGTTCCAAGAACGAGTCAATTGCCCAATTAAATTAAATCAATGACGCCAGTAGCGTATGATTGAAGTTAATTATTATTTTTTTAATACTTTCTCGTCGCCTAATAAGATTGAGTCAATACACTGATAAAGTAGATTGCAAAAAAAATAATTTCAAAATTGAAAGGTTGTTGAATAGAATTAAGATAATCACGATTCGCGAAAACTTCAGCTTTCATGCATCATGATAATTATGAATGTGGTCAACTTGAACTTTGAATGACCTGCTGACATGATTTCCACTTCGACAGGATAGGAGTTGGTAGGAATCTCAAAACTGAAGCATCAGTCAAATTTGATGACTTTGGTGTCCTTTTCGAGCAATTTAACAAAGAATGTTAACGGGCGGTTGTATTTCACGGGACAATCACCCGTCAAATTCCATCCCGGTCGACGGGGGCGACGAAGAAAAGGAAATGAAACTAACAATTAAGCACATCCATCACTTCAGTCCAAAATCTATAGTCCAAAGCTTTGCAACTATTAAACCTCGAGGAAGAAAGATAGCTTATATAAACCAGGCTCTTCGTTGTTGTACGCATTTCTGTCTTTTAATTACACATTTCTTTGCAGAGATGGCCGCCTCCTCGCAAATTTCTCAGAATAAGCGAGGCAGAAGTGGGTACCGGAATGGCGAATTGGCTTTGCCCGATTCAAAAAGAAGCAATAGCGTAACGTTGATGCAAGATAGTAATCTCATGGCCTTATTTGAGATGATCGATAATATGGATGTTATTAAGAGTAATCCAGAAGAATTCCATACTGCCATTCCGCTCGAGGGCGAGAGGCTGAACGGGCTTACGAAATCTCTGGAAAATGAAGTCGGATTGAAAGGGCAAGCAGATGATATTGATGCGAAGGGTAGTATAATTAAACAACTAACAGAATGGAATCCTGAAGCGACCTCGGCTTCTGATACAGGAGAGTTGCATTCAGAAGGAAATTTGACGTATTACGACGATGTTGGCGCAGAGCTCAGTTTGTTCGTGGACCATACTGCTGTCGAACTTGGAATCATGATGAACCTTTTGGATGGAGATTCAATGGCCTATATGTATTCAGATGCAGTGTGTGCTTATGCCGAGACTCCGGCGGTTTTCTATGAGTCTCTGTGGGAGGATGATATTTGGGAGTTTAATGAACATCTAGTCATTCAAAATGATTTTGACTAGCAACATCCAGAAGAATTCCAAATTAGTGGAACCGAATTTCATTGGTGAGCACCACCGTCGAGGATGGTCAGTAATTTATATATATGTGAAGAAAATTCGCATCATTCTGCAGTCAAACAAATTATACGCTCACCCGACAGTGTTTTATTTCCTTGTTATTTTCCCCACAAATCATAGCTGTGAAGACGCGGCATGTAACATGTCACACAAAATTTTGTCACAAGAGGGCCGAAGCGTTGTCTTCATTTTCCTTCAGCGGGGTTTCTAATTTTGCAGCTGAAGTTCTAATTTTGCGTCTGTATAGTTTCACAAAACTTTCAGATGTTTCTTTTTTATATATTTTGTCAAAATGTTATTGATGATGCTTTGAATGCTTGGAATATTCAATTAATCAATCATCTGTGTTATGTGTGTTACTTGTAAGTAATAACGGTAGAAATCAACCCTTTATCATAGCAATACGAATTTGAACCAGCTACCAATTCCACCAGTGTTAAAAAAATATAAGATACAAGTATAAACACATCAAGGTCTCATTTACAATACGAACAAAATATATAGGGCGGGATGTTTTAGTCCACTAATTTGACTTATATTGGGGATTTGGCCGTGACCCAATCCATTGTAAAACAAGCAAGTTGGGGAGCCCAATCCAGTTTTGAAACCTGTCAAAATTTTTATTGGGATGAAATTTAGTTGATGGCACACATTATTGTTGAAGATAATTGAACGGTTGTGTTATCGAATTTTGAGTTCTTTTAGAATAGATTATGGTTTAATAGGAAGTTATAATTAGTGTTGGTGAATTAGTTGGAACTCGAGTTAAATGATCCATAGTAATTTTTTATAGTTGTAGAAACGTGAAGGCAATTTCTGTAGTTGTACAAATAAGAGGGTTATATATGAATTTATTTGTCTGTTTTATACTAATGAATAAGAAGAAGTAGAAGGCAATGGGATTCTTGATGTTGTTGGAAGAAGGAGAAGGCAATGAGATTTTTGATGTTGTTGGGTTTAATTTATGTATTAGTTGTATATTTTTTAAAGTATATTTGTTTTTTCATAAATTTTTTCACATTTTGGTATTAATGTCATATTTTATTAGTGGGTAACATTTAATTGTTTGTGAAGTTTGTTTGAAAGGAGTCCTGAGTGTTTAAATAAATGGTCAATAACAACACCGGTCTTAATATGTCTTGTCTTCAAATACCAACCTTTAAAGGTGAGAATTACGATTGGAGCACTAACATGAAAACATGTTTTTTTCACAAGATTAATGGGATTTGGTGGAAAATAATTATAAAAAAACCAACATATGCTCAATCTCTTTTAAGCTGGACCCAAATCCAAAGAGGAGTTGATGGAAAATCAAAAGTCGAAAATATGACTCAACAACTCTGTTTTCCATCTAACAAGCTATGCATGATTCAATTTTTCCATTACTTATTATAATAATAAAATTGAATAAGTGAAGAAATATGCTACAACAAGCGTATCAAGGAACAAATAAGGTAAATGTTGTTAAACTGAAATCTCTCATAAGAGATTTTGAAACTTTTTGTATGCAAAATTTTAATTCTATGCAATATATTTTCACTAGATTTATGAGAATAATGAGTCAAATTATATCTTATTGATCTAAAATGGGTCGTTGACTTGTTATGCTATGAAAGCACCTCCCATTCAATTAAAACAAATTAAGATCTTGCTTATACTTCTGTGTGGAATTGAATTCTTGATTTAGGTGTATGTGTTTTAAACTGTTTTAATGCTTTAAGTGTGAGGAATTAAACATTTTTTTTTGTTGATAATAAGCATGTACAACAACAACCATAAAGTGCAGAAAATAAGCATCAACACATAACAAAAAATTTAATAAAGGAGTTCACCCGAATTTCATTGGCTATGTCTCCTTGAGCCTTTGTGAATTGACTTAGCTCTTTGGGATTATGATGGATAATTTCTTTTACAAGTAACTACTCAACTGCAATGGTTATTTGAACAGAACCAATGGGTTTAGAATACCATCATACCCTTGTAATGGCTACTATCTCTCTAGAAATGGATTTTGGCTCCCTTGGAATTGACCTCTTTTGTCGGTGCCCTTAAGCTTCCCTGAGCTTATTTGTAGCACTACCTCACTAAGAAGTCCTTTAATATCACTGAAAGCTTTTATACTTACTCCATCATATATCATACATAAAAAATAGACTGTTCATTTGCTCCAAATGAGCTCTCACTCCCCAATCTAGGCCTCCAACCCCTGTTGGCCCTAAGTTGCCTGAAACTTCTCTGTGGCTCCTTCGACTGTATAAGTCTCAAAATGGGTCTGAAAATCCTTCCATTGGATTCAGAATGTCTAAAATAGTCAGAATAAACTATTCACTTGCGGAAATTGACTTCTGGCTACTCTGGTTACACTCCCAACACCTGGTGGCACCCTTTGGCTCTCGGCTCACTAAAAAATTCTCTGAATCATCTAGGCCTTCACAAGTCTCCAAAAGATTATAAAAATCATTCCATTGGATTCAAAAGGTTCAATATAGTCAGAATAGACTATTGGTTTTCTGATAATGGTCTTTGGTTGCCCTGGCTAGGCCTCATTCTCCTGCTCGCCCCTAGTGGCCCTAATGGCCCTTGGAAGTTATATGAAGCAAAATCATGCTCAGAAGTCCTTTGATGGCTCTTCAAACCTCACCAATGGCTTCGTAATTTCTTAATCATCCAAAACTGACTATTGGTTTGCTGAGAATGGTCTCTGGTTGCCTTGGATATGCCTCATTCTCCTGCTGGCTCTTGGTGGCCCTAGTGGCCCCTAGAACTTATTTGAAGAAAAATCACACTCAGAATTCCTCAGCTGGCTCTGAAAACCTCACCAATGGTCTATAATGTCCAATATTGTCGAAATTGACTATTTACACTCGAAATTCGGTTGAGTAATGCTCCAGATAGACCACAATCAAATTTTCCCAATTTCCTCCACTAATTCTCGGGAGACTCCTAGTTAAGTTTCTAAAAATAGAAACTCCACCAACTTTGGCGTGCCTCCAGAATTTCCACCAACATAATTAGAATTTAATTAATTTCTAATCCTTTATTAGCGCTAGTGGTTAGCATTAATAGCGCCATTAACCATTGCGCTTCTCCCTTGGTCTCCATACTTGGGTGCATGGGGAGGGGGTTGGCCCTCTCCAGACCTCCATGCAGTGACACATTCAACCTTAAATATTGGTGAGTTCACAATAATGTTAAGAACTAAGCTTTGGTCCATTGGCAATGGATGGCGGTATTAAGGGGGAGGTCGCTGGGTCAAACCATGGCCTCTGTCCTCCATGTGCGATTTCTTTTTCTTTTAAATCACCCAACCATAATATATGTGTATTAAAACCAACGAAATAGAATTTGGATATGGTTTTTAATTTATCACATTTTTTGATTTATTACAAACGTAATATATATATATGCCTTCACACTTCATATAATGTGGAATTTGGTTTGATTTCAAATTTTTACAATTTAAATAAAATAAATATAATATGTAATATTTAATATAATATATATATATATTATGTTATAAACATAAAATCTATTATATATATATATATATATATATATATATATATATATATATTAAAAAAAATGAAATTTTCACATTAAAAAGGATTAGGAAATTTACCCCACATAGACTAAACTTACAAATTTTGCAGTTTAGTGGGCTTTTCAAAACACGATAACTTCTTCATACGGTGTCGGTTTTTCGAACCATTCACGGAGTCAGAATCAGGAAGATGAGGTCCATTTGTTAGCTCAGGTTCAATACAATTTTGAAAAATTTTAAATTTGAGCTATCACTTAGGTGTTGATCCAACTCTGATCACTCATCCCCATTGGGAATATTTTGGACCCCAAAAGACTTGAATACTTGTTTAGTAGATGAGAGTACAACTCCCTTACCTTTCCAACCTCCATTCACTTTTCCTTGCTTGGCTTAGTTCCTTTGAGCCCAAACTCGAAGGTAGTCAACACTTCCCCTCTTAGATGCTCTTGTCCTCCTGTCAAGAATTGTATCTTCCTTGAGCTCATCCAGAAATTTCAAGTGAGAAATATTCAATTGAAGGTAGATGAACATCATTTTCTCAATCGTCGATCAAAGGTGGCTCCTATAATCATAAGTTTTAAATAGAAATACACGCATACATGACTGGAATTTTCATATGTACAAATGAATGTATTTCTTACCGAGTTAAGAAGTCAAACTACTTCTTACCAAGCCACTTCCATGGCGATTTTTCTTGCTGAAAATCTTCTTCTTGTGAAACATCTGGTCTCACATCGATGATGGAATCTTTGGTCCCATTTTCGCTAGTCTTTTTATCCTCTTGCTTCAAATTCTTGGGAAGATTGGTTGGATGCAAAGTCTAACATTGGGCAATAAGATGTCCCTTCTTTTGGCAATGTGTGCAAGTATTTTCCATATTCTTTTTAAGTTTCCTTTGCTTCGACTATTTCTAGTATGCTTTCATCCTCTTCAGACATTTTGAAACTTCATGGTTACACAAACCACAATAGGAACAACAACTCTTTCTTCCATTAATGCATGTAGATTTTTCATGCTTAACATAATCATAATCAACTTGACTATGGGAAGAATTATACGTCAAATGTTGCTTTGCATGTCCATATTTTTTACCTTCTTGAGGATATGAACTTGAAGCGGTTCCATCTTTCTTTTGAAGACCAAAATCATTGTTCATGTCTTGAAAGCTTTCAGTACTCTCTTCCTCACCATAAGCTGCATGTCTACAAACATATTGCTCCAACATAAGCTTCAAACAATGGCGTTCATCTTGAATACAAATTTGACATGTTTGTGGTTTTGAACTTGCAACAAAATTTCTTCTTGAAACTGTCTCAAGTTCGTTCATGTCTTTGGAGTTTTCGCCATAAGATTGAACATAGCCTAGACCAAACTTCTTAGGCCTTTCCTCAACCATAATAGGATCAATCATGCCTTGTGCATGTTTGCCTAGACCCTTGCCTTCATAGCCCATTTTTAACATCAACTTGGACCCTATACCTCTAGTGTGTTTTTCAAATGAAACTACACATCTATCTGAAGAGGAAATTGAAGACAAATTTGAGTGATTTACCTCTGCTTCAAACATGTGTTTGGTTAAGGCCTCTCGGGCATGATGGAGTTTCATCTCCATCTCATGCATGCCTTGAAGAAGTCCTTCTTTCTCTTGCTTCATAGCAACCAATTGCTCATGAAGCCTAGTTCTTTCCTTTCCATCTTCATACAGACTTTGCACCATATCCTTCAGTATGTAGAAGTCTCGCTTCATCTCTTTATCAAAGAGTTTTGTAAATGAGGAGGATTTTGAAACCTCACTTTATGAAGTTGTAATCATTATGCAAATGAATTAAGGAACTTCAAAAATAATACACAAAGCTTCCAAAATAATTGACAAAGATTCTTGAAAATATGGCTGTAAATTCAAGCTATTTTCTGCAGCTTGTATCTCTTCTTGAAACAACCTCTTTTATAAACAATCCCTCTTGTGCTTCAATGGCTTCCTTGAGATCCTTTCGGCAAGGATAATGATTTCAACCTTATTCCTTTTTGTCCTCTTCTCGACTTAGCTAGAAGTATCTCCCCTTCACCTCTAGCAAACTCAAACCTATAAGCGTCAATCAATTTTCAAATAGTTAAAATCTTTGCACTGTTAAACACCCTTCAAGTCAAACAAGAAAGCTAGAAACCTTGTGCTCTGTCAAGCAAGCAACCTAGTGCTCTGATACCACCTGATATGAAATGGGTGCCTAAATTGTTATGATATTCAAGCACCTCCCATTCAGTTAAAACAAATTAAGATCTTTCTTATACTTGACTGTGCGAAATTGAATTTATGATTCAGGTGTATGTGATTTAAACGGTTTTAATGCTTTAAGTGTGAGGAATTAAAAATTTGTTTTTGCTGATAATAAGCATGTACAACAACCATCAAGTGCAACAAATAAGCATCAACACATAACATTAAATTTAATAAAGGAGTTCACCCGAATGTCATGGGCTACGTCTCCTTGAGCCTTTTTCAATTGACTTGGCTCTTTGGGATTATAATGGATAATTTCTTTTACAAGTAACTACTCAACTCCAATCGTTATTTTAACTGAAAAAATGGGTTTAGAATAACATTGTACCCCTTGAATGGCTGATATATCTCTGGAAATGGATCTCTGCTCCCTTGGAATGGACCTCTTCTGTCGGTGCCCTTAAGCTTCTCTGAGCTTCTCTGTGGCACTAACTCCCTAAGATGTCCTTTATGTCCCTGAAATATTTTCTACTATCTCCATCATATATCAGACATCCAAAATAGACTCTTCATTTTCTCCAAATGAGCTCTGGATCCCCAATCTAGGCTTCCAACCCCTGTTGGCCCCGGGTTGCCTGAAACTTCCATATGGCTTCTTCGGATATAGAAGTCTCCAAATGGCTTTGAAAATCCTTCCATTGGATTCATAATGTCAAAAATATATCAAATAGACTATTCACTTACTTAAAATTTCCTCTAGCTTCTCTGGTTACGCCCCGAGAACTTGGTGGCACCCTTTGGCTCTAGGCTCATTGAAAACTTCTCTGAAGAATCTCAGGCTTTAGAAGTACCTAAACGATTTTAAAAATCATTCCATTAGATTCATAAGGTTTAATATAGTTAGAATAGACTATTTTTTTGCTGAGAATGGTCTCTGGATGCTCTGGTTAGGCCTCATTATCCTGCTGGCCCTTGGTTGCTCTTATGGCCCTTGGAACTTATCTAAAGAAACATCATTCTTATAAGTCCTCTGATGGCTCTGAAAACCTCACCAATGGCTTTGGAATGTCTGAATAATCAAAAAATGACTATTGGTTTGCTGAGAATGGTCTCTGATTGCCCTAGATATGCCTCATTCTCATGTTGGCTCCTACTAGCCCTAGTGGCCCCTAGAACTTCTTTGAAGCAAAATCACATTCAGAGTTCCTCAAATGGGTCTGAAAACCTCACTAATGGCTCTATAATTTTCCAGATAGTCGAAATTGACTATTCACACTCGAAATTTGGTTGAGTAATGCTCCAGATAGAGAAAAATCAATTTTGCCCAATTTCCTCTTCTAATTCTGGGGAGACTGCCAGTTAAATTTCTAAAAATAGAAACTACGCCAACTTTGGCGTGCCTCCAAAATTTTTTCCAACATAACTGAAGTTTAATTAATTACTAATCCTTAATTAGCACTGGTGGTTAGCGCTAATGGCACCATTAACCATTGCACTCCACCCTTGGTGCATGGGGAGGGGCTGGCCCCCTTCGGACCTCATGCATTCATCCTGAAATATTGGCAAGTTCGCAATAATGTTAAGAGTCAAGTTTTTTTCCGTTGACAATAGATGGCGGTAGTAAAGGGGCTGTCGCGGGGTCAAACCCCGACCTCCGCCCTCCATGTGCGATTTATTTTTCTTATAAATCACCGAACCATAATATATGCGGATTAAACCAATGAACTAGAATCTGGATATGGTTTTAAATATATCACATTTTTATTTATTACAAACGTAATATATATATTCCTTCACACTTCATATAATGTGGAATTTGGTTTGATTTCAAATTTTTAGAATTTAAATAAAATATATATAATATGTAATACTTAATATAATATATATATTATGTTATAAACATAAAATATATTATATTAAATATTATATATAAATATATATAATATTTAAAAATTAAAAAAAAAATGAAATTCTCACTTTAAAAAATATTAGGAAATTTACCACATATAGATTAAATTGGTGAATTTTGCAGTTTATTGGCCTTTTCAAAACATGATAACTTCTTCATATGGTGTCAATTTTTCGAACCGTTCACGACGCTAGAATCGGGAAGATGAGATCTATCTAGTCGCTTAGGTTTAGTACACTTTTGAACACTTTGAAATTTGAGCTATCACTTAGGTCCTGATTCAAATCTAATCACTTATAGAGAAAATTTAAAATATCATAAAATTGTTGAAATTTTTGTAAGAAGTCTTCTTGCAAAATTTGATGTTGTTGTTGTTGCTACTGAAAAGTCTAAATATTTAACTCAGTTGTTTTTTAATGGGCTTATGGGATCTCTTCAATCTCATGATCAAAGGATGAATATACTTATTAAAAAAAATGAAAAAGCTTTCAAGCAAGCACCAATATTTCTAAAACTAAAGGTTATGAAGTACAAAAAAATTCGCTTGAGAAAATTATGAGCACTCATGGAAGAGGAAGATGAGAAGCACTTAAAAGGAGAGAGGTAGAGAAAGAAGTCTTCTTATAAGTAACAAAGGAAGAGCTAATAATAGTAGTAAATGATGGAATATTGGGAAAATCCCAAGAGTCAAGTTCAATTTTTATATTGTAAAATATTTGGCCATTAGAAACATAATTGATGAGAAAAACCAAAAACAACAAGCTAAATGTTCTGAAGAAAAGGGATATGTAGGAAATCAATGTTTATCTTTTGATTCAACTAATAAGGTTTCCAAGGAGGTGTGGTTTCTTGATAGTGGTTGCATCAATCATATGACAAAAAAAACAAGCTAAATTTTATGAAGAAAAATAATATATAGGAAATCATCTTTTAGCTTGTGATTCCACTAATAAGGTTTCCAAGGAGGTATGATTTTTGGATAGTCGTTGCATGAAATATATGACTAGAAAAAGAGATAGCTTTGTGAAAATTAGATGAATCTACTAAATCTAAACTTTTTTCAGGAGGTGAAAAATTTGTGGAAGCTAAAGCTAAATGAACAATTGCAGTAAAGAAGAAGTAAGGCTAAATAAAAAAACTAAAGGTAAATGATCATTCACAGTAAAGAAGAAGAAAGACCAAATAAAACATATTAAGGACATTTTATATGTTCTAGAATGAGAGGTAGCTTATTGAAAATGATTTTTTTTTTTTTTTTTAAACAATGAATGCATCATCCATGAAAAGGAAAATGATAATCATATTATAGCCAAGATTATTATGTTGAAAAGTATAAATTTTTCTCTCCGTCTTTTTTTGTGAAGTAAATAGAGCACTAGAAGTTGGTCCTCGTAATAATTCTTTGGTATGACACATGGAATATGGACCTCTTAATATAAGAGTCTTAAAATTATTATATAACAAGAAAATTGTTTATTATTTGCCTCTTATTGGTTGTGTTGATCAAGTACGTGAATGATATATTTTTGGTAATAAAATTAGAGACTCTAAGAAAATATTGGGGGAGAAAAAAAACAATGGCAGCTAGTGCATGCACATATATATGGTCCTATGCAAACTTTATTTGTAAAAAAAAATAAGTATTTTATTAATTTTTTTTCGATGATTTTAGTACAATAACATGGGTATGTTATATTAAAGAAAAATATAACTCATTTATTATCTTTCAAAAATTCAAAGTTTTTTTTGAGAAGGAAAGTGGTTATGTATTAAAGACTTTATGCAAAAATAGAGAGGGGAATTCACTTCTAATGAATTTGATTATTATTGAAAAAAGAATGACATCTAGAAAATTTATCGTGAGTTAGACTCCCCAACATAGTGGTGTGGCTTAGCGAAAGAATAAGACATTTGTTGATATGGGTAGGACCACATTGAAATGTAAAAGTATTCCAAACACATTTCAGGATAAGGTTTTAGCTACATATTTTTATTTTCTTAATGTATTTCCAATAAGAAGCGTGCAAAATATGACTCAATTTCACGCATGGAGTGGAAGAAAACATGGTGTTACTTATTTGAAATTCTATGGTTTTATTGGTTATGCACATGTGTTTGTAGAAAACTAGATGATGAAAGTGTGAAATGATTTTTTATTGGCTATTATGAGGAGACAAAGATTTAAAGATTATATTATCCACAAATTAAAAAATATTGGTTAGTCGTGATGTGTTTTTTTTTTGTACAAAAGTTATTGTACAAGAAAATGAATCTTCTATTTCTACAAATCCAACTAGTAGCCTAAATAGTTCTTGACTACATCCATTCCATCATATTCATCAACTTCAATTCCTATTTCAAGTCCAATTCCTCCTCCAAGAAATGTAAAATCCTGTAATAAAATTTATGGATATTTACTACTTTTTCTCTAATGTCTTAGTTCAAGTCATAGCTAAGATATTTTTAAGATGTAATAAAAGATGAATCATGGTGAAAATCAATGGATGAAGAGATTGTAACAATTTAGGGGAATGAAACATGGCAAGTTTTGGATCCTCCTACCAAGAAATAAATCATTGGGGTAAAATGGGTTTGTAATTTTTTTTTTTTGTAGTTGATGGACCTATGAAAAATAACAAAGAAAATTTAGTGTCAAAGGGGTATGCTCAACAACCGGGTATTGAATACAATGAAACATATGCTCTTGTTGCAATATTGTATACAATAAGAATTGTTTTGGCATTTCCAACACAATATAAGTGATTGGTTTCACATTTTCATGTGAAATCAATATTTTTGAATAGTGTATCAAAAAAAGATGTTTGTGTTCAAAAAATCCAAGGATATGAAGTTATATGGAATGAACACAAAGTCGATAAGTTCAAAAAATCTCTATATTGGATTGGACAAGCTCCAAAAGCATGGTATAGGAAAATTGATAATTATTTTCTTAAAAGGGGATTTAGAAGTGAAAATGAACTCACATTATATATGAAGTGAAATGGTAATGATATATTGATTATTTTTTATATTTAGATGACGTTATATATACAACTTGAAAGTAATATTTGAATGAAAGAGTTTAAACATGCTATGTTGACTGAATTTGAAATCATTAGTTTAGAATTGAAGCATTATTTTCTTGGCATAATAGTGAGAAAAATGGATTATGGTATATTTAGCGTTAGAAAAATATGCTATACATATTCTTTACAGATGGAAAATAGTAAACTCATGAGCACACTTATAAATACAAATGAATATTTTTCTATAGAATATGGTGCTTAATAGGTAGATGATAAACCCTACAATAGTTTGGTCGGAAGTCTTGTGTATCTTACTGCCACTAGACTTGTTATTATGCAAGAAATAAGCTTGATTTCTAGATTATTGGAAAGTTCAAGTACGATTCATTTTGGAGCAACAAAAGGAATTTTGAGGTATCTCCATTGAACAAAGAATTGTATTTGGTATACTTCAAGAAATGATTTTGGTTTGGTTCACTACAAGGAGACGACCTTCTAGAGGAGGTTTTTGTGGAATCACCTATAAAAATAGCCCAAAAAATCGATTTGTAGCAGAGCTCACTAGCTGAGGTGGGTGGAAAAATGTTGTAGGGACTATTTTTTTATGGTGGTTCTACAATATAAAAACACACTGGTGCTTTACTATCCATACAAGCACCGATGTCGAATAGAACAAGGTTCACCATTACAAATATTATATATATATATATATATATATATATATATATATATATATATATATATATATGTATGTATGTATGTATGTATGTATGTATGTATGTATAACTAATCTAGGTGGTTCCAGAGACACACATAGGATAAAGAGGGGTCAAAAATAAAATTGTTTGGATTTCTCTCGAACTAGGTTCAAGTTGAAGATCTCATCGTCCTAATCGTAACAGTGTGAACAGTTCATGAAACCAAGCTCGTATGAAAAAGTTAGAGCCAGTCAAAGTTTTGGGTTGACTTGATGAGGTGGCAGGCTTAAGGGAGGCAAAAATTCTCACTTTTCCGGCCACTGGATTTAGGCCCATGTGGGCTGGCCCCCGAGCGAGTGGCACCGTATTTAGTTTAAACACCAACCCAGCTTGCCACCAACCAACGTACGCCGACGGAGATCACGGGCCAGCTGCCCATGGTGGGTCAGCCCCCCCATAAATTTTCATTTCAATTAAATATGGGGTTAAAAAAATATGTATGAGTTTATGAAGTTCGAAGACGCACCAAGTATAGAGGGTCAGGATTTCACCCCCCGACCTATCCTTAACAAATTCTAATATTTACCAACATGCCCAACGACCCACGTTGGGAAATCCGTCTTCCATCCACCATTTAAACTCAAAATTTCATAGTGCGCCCAGGCTAGACCAGAGGAGAGTATGCAAAAATTTCAAGACTAAATTTTTTGTAGGTGGAACCATGAGCATGGAGCAGTAATTATGCAGACGGAACCATGAGCCTTGAAATTTTCCCGAGGAGGTAAATTTTCTCCATGTCAGAATATGGTCAAGTTTATAGTCATTTTTCACGGTTTTTCGTGCAATGGCGAGGTCGGATTCACCTTTTGAGTTGCAGAATTCTAGTCCACCCATGGAGCAACATCGTGGAGGAATCTAGGGGGAATCTAAAATATTCCTTTTTGCCCCAGATTTTCACTTCATCAGAATTCAACAAATGGACAGTCGATTTTTCACTATCCGACACGACGAATTTGATGGTGTGCTTAGATTTTCCATTAGAGCTTTGTATTTTTTGGCCACTTTTTGAAGTGAAGTTGTAGGTGTCATATTTCATTGAGTGAGCAGCTGATTCAACACCTTTCGACGCCAAGATTGTGATGGTGGTTTTAGATCCAGTAGTGCAACAACCCATTCTTCAGCCATCTTCAATTTGAGGTATATTATGTGTTGATTTCATGTACTTCTTTGTCCTTGAGATGCATAGTACTATATAGATCCCTGTTGATGTATGAGTCATGGGATCTTGTCTTGTTTTGTTATTGATCTACTTTCTGTCATGGATTTGTATCATGTCTGAGATCCCTTTTGATGCCATGTTGGCGGGATACTCATGTAAGTTGTTTGAGATCCATTTGTTCGCCATGTTGGTGGGATAATCATAGTCTTTATGTGTGAGATATTGTCGTACTGATAAGAGTCCTTTTTATGCATGAGAGTTCCGCAGTGGAACATCTTGTAGAGAGGTCCAACCACTCCTACGTGAGGGAATTTTCGTTGCATGTCAGAGAAACAAATCCATGTAAATATTCACTCTTTACAACACTTAATGCAGCGACCTACACCATATTGACACCCAGGCCTAGAGAGGTAGTCCCTCCTAGACAAAATCCGTCATCAAATGACGTGCTCTTATGATTGTTGATTTTGACATGTTATGTTCCTATTCTTTACAACATGCAGTTGTTCATTTATATTCATTAACACTTTCATTAAATGCAATTCTAATTTATCAGCCGAAGTAAAAGTTATTGGTTAACGGTATCAAGAATTTACCATGGATCAAGAGGTATTAGAGCAGGTCTTCTTGTTGATTGGATTGCAGGCATTAATTGTTGAATGCTCGTTGAGTTGAGCCATGGAGAATTTCAAGGACATGTATTAAAACATGCTTAGGGTGTCCAAGAACGTGGACATGTTGTACGAGGCTTATAAAAAACAAGAAGCAGAGAATGATGAATTGAAGACACTCCTATAGGAAGAGGAGGAAAAACATCGATTGCAGCTTCAGTTGCAAGCCACGACAGAAACGTGGGAAGAATTGAAGCGCAACAATGAAATTATTCAAGCAGATCATGATGCATTGAAGGCATTCCTACAAGGAGAGGATGAGGAGAAGCAACAGTTTCACCTTCAACTACAAGCCGCGATAGAGGCTTTGGAGGAAGTGATGCGCAACGAAGGCTTACGGAAGCCTTCTTCACCTATTTCACAATCGACGGCTAGGTAAATAGTGTTGATTTTTCTTCAGTTTCTAATATAATTTTAGTTGGAAGTGTGGAGATACCCATCATGGGTATGAGGATGAGACTCCTCACCAGGTTGGGGTACAGAGGAGGAGGACTTGGTGTTCATGGCCAAGGCATAACTGAACCATTAGAGGTTGTGCAACGACCTCGTTATGTATGTTTGGGGTACAATTAAGAAGGATGTTCGAAGGAAATAAAAGGAAAAAAAATATTGATGAACTCTCCACGGAAGAGGAATGATAGGGACACTTCACCATCGTCCCATGGCAGTGCATGTTGTAGTGAAAGAGCTGAGGCGAGCTCCCATCAACATGATCGCACCAGAGAGCACCATAGAAGGTATAATAAGTCTCATTATTCTAGAGTGCATTTTGATTATAAGAATGTTAATAACCAGGGTCGTAAATCATGGCATCGAAAAATGTATAATTTTTGTAGTTCAAATAACCATGTGATTTCTAAGTGTTGGAGAATGATGGCAGCATAAAGGAGGATGAGGCATGAAAAGCCTTCTCCCTAGCAGGAAAAGAAATCAGTTAAGAAGGTTTGGAGGAAGAGGACATCTTGCACCCATTGCAACCTAAATGGCCATCAAAGAGCCACATGCTGGAGACTGCATATAGAGCAGTGCATTAAAGACAAAACACCCGTGCATACACTAGTCGAAAGAGCTGATCGACAAGCAAGTTCACCACAAGGAAATGATCCACTCACTTTGATAAGTGAGAGATGATTCTTCTAGATTGTTTTTTCTAGATATTTTAGCTTGTCATGGCCGTGTTTGTAAATCATTTGTTGTATTTTTAATTGTGAAATTCATGATGTGTTTTCCATCACTTTTTTAAGTGACAATGATATTTTTTGGCCTTGTTTTAAAAGTCGCGTGTCGCATTTCTTTCATGTGAAAGTGATGAGGTGTTTTCCATCACTTCGAAATGTGATGACAATATTGTTGGCCCTTTTTTATGAGTCATGTGATGCATTTCTTTCATGTAAAAGTGATGAGGTGTTTGCCATCACTTTGAAATGTGACGATGATCTCATTTGGTCTTGTAATGATAGTTGGGGATGATTTCATTTTTGATGTAAACTTGACCATCGAGTACATCTTATAAACTTGTGGCAAGTATGGGAATATTTGGGTCATATATTAGTTAATTTGAGCAGGTATTTGTAGGAGATTGTACTACAGGTTCGCAGGGGATGCAGGTATCAGTTCATCACTTATGTCTTCGAAGGACGCAGGTGAAGGAAAAGGAAGGGTGGCTTTTTCTGGACACTTGTGGTGCGGACATACTACACAACAATGCAGATTCTTTTGATGCTTTTGGAGGACCAAAATCTATTCAGTGGGGAGGATTGATCCAGGTGGCTCCAGAGACACACACAGGACAAAGAGGGGTAAAAAATCAAAGTGTTTGGATTTATCTTAAACTAGGTTCAACTTGAATATCTCGTTGTCCTGATCACAACGGTGTGAACGCTTCGTCAAACTGAGCTCATATTCAAAATTTAGTGCTAGTCAAAGTTCTGGGTTGATTTGATGAGGTGTCAGGCTTAAGGAAGGCACAAATTCTCACTTTTTTGGTCACCGGATTCCCAAAGAAATTGTGGGGTCTTTAAAAAGACTCCTTCAGCCTAAAATAATTTTTTTTTGAATGGTTTCTTTTAAAAATCAAATGATATGGCTCATACATAATGTATATACGCTATATATTTTAAAACATAATGTATGCATATAAATGGGTTCCGGTGGGGGTCGAACCCGCCTGGCCCACGTGGGCTGGCCCCTGAGCGGGCGACACCGTAAATAGTTTAAACACCAACCCACCTTGCCACTAATCAACGTACGCCGACAGAGATCACGAGCGAGCTGCCCAAGGCGGGTCGCGCCCGCACCCCCCCCCCCCCCCCAAATAAATTGTCATTTCAATTAAATATGGGGTTAAAAATAATATGTATGCCGTTATGAAGTTCAAAGACATGCCAAGTATGGAGGGTCGGTATTTGACCCCTCGACCTCTCCTTAACGATTTCTAAAATTTACTAACACACCCAATGACCCATGTTGGGAAATCCATCGTCCATTCACCATTTAAACTCGAAATTTCACAGTATGCCCAAGCCAGACCAGAGGAGAGTGAGTACGAATTTCAATATTGAGTTTTAATTGTAGGTGGAACCATGAGCGTGGAGCAATAATTATGCAGGCAGAACCATGAGCCTTGAAATATTCCCGGGGAGGTAAATTTTCTCCATGTCCGAATATAGTCAAGTTTATAGCCATTTTTCATATTTTTTCACAAGGGACACAATGGCAACGTCAGATTCGCCTTTGAGTTGCAGATTTCCATTCCACCCATGGAGAAACATCGTGGAGGAATCCAGGGGGAATCTAAAAGATTCCTTTTTGCCCGAGATTTTCACTTCATCAGAATTCAACTAATGGACAGCCGATTTTGCACTATTCGATGCCATGAATCTAATGGTGTGATCAGATTTTACATCTGAGATTTATATTTTTCAGCCATTTTCTGAAGTGAAGTTGCAGGTCTCAGCTTTCAGCGAGCGAGCAGTCGATTTCACACCTGTCAATGCCATGATTGTGATGGTGATTTCAAATCTAGCAGCGCAGAAGCCCATTCTTCAATCATCTTTAGCTTGAAGTATATGATGTGTTAATTTCATGTACTTATTTTTCCTTGAGATGCATAGTAATGTACAGATCCCTGTTGATGTATGAGTCACGAGATCTTGTCTTGTTTTGTTATTGATCTACTTTCTGTCAAGGATTTGTATCATGTCTGAGATCCCTTTTGATTCCATGTTGGTGGGATACTCACGTATGTTGTTTGAGATCCATTTGATGGCCATGTTGGTGGGATACTCATAATCTTTATGTGTGAGCTATTGTCGTACTTATAGGAGTTCTTTTTATGAATGAGAGTTCCAGAGTGGAACATCAACAGTGTTACCGATGAAATAGGTAACCGCATTGTTACCTACTTTTTTTTGGTAGCATAAAAAGCACCCGATTTTGAAAAGTGGTGATGCAGAATCACCTTTTTTTTTTGGGAGCACATTTTCGACACTCCAATATTTTTATTTATGAACTATGAATATTTGTTTTAAAATGTTAGTGATTTTCATGCTAATTTTGAAACGTAATGATGCAGCATCAACTTTTTTTTTTTTAGAGCGGTGATTTTCATGCTAATTTTGAAATGTATTGATGCAGCATCAACCTTTTTTTTTAGAGTGGTGATTTTCGTGTTGGTAATAAAACAAAAAACTTAGATAAAAAATATATATATAAAAACAATAAAAAAAACCAATAAAAATGTAAAAAAAACAAAATTAACTCGTAAAAATAAAATATTTAAACAAAAATAAATAAATAAAACAAAAAAAAAACAAAAATATTCGAAAATTATATCAAAATAAATGACAAAATTTGAAAAAAAAACACATAATTTAAAGAAAAAAAAAATTAACAAAAAAAAAAAAAAAAAAAAACATCAAAAACATTTTTTTCTAAGTTATTAAAAAAAACTATATAATTAATTATAAAAAAAAAATTAAAATAGAAAATTTAAAAATAATTTAAATTACAAAATTAAAATTTAGATAAAAAAAAATAAAATACAAAAAAGAAAAAATTAAATTTAAAATTATAATAATAATAAGAAGAAAAATACAAATTTTAAAATTAACCAAAAAAAACAAATTAAAAAAAAAAACAAAATTTAAAATTGAAAAAGAAAATTAAAATAAAAGAATTAAAATAAAAAAAAACTATCATTAAAAAACAAAAAAGTGAAAAAAAAACACGTGCAAATAATTAAAAAACAAATATCCATAAATTTACTGTTTTTTTTCAAATGAAACAATTTATAATTTTTAAAAATGAAAAACTAAATAAACTAAAAGATTAAAAAAATTAAATTAAAATTTAATAAATTTAATAAATAAATTTTAAATTTTAAAAAATAATTAATCTAAAAGTTTAAATTTAAAAACAAAATTAAAAAAAAAAAAACAAAAAATATTAAAACAATTTAAATTTAAATTTAAAATAAAAATTTTGAATTAAAAAACAAATAATTTTAAATTTTTTGAATTTAAAAAAAAAATCAAATTAAAAAGAAATATTAAAAATAAAAAAAAAATTAAAAAAGAATTTTTTGATCATGGTGGCGCCGCCAATCGGCCTCCCGCTCAGGTGGCGACAGAGGCCGGCCGCTGGGCAGGAGGTCGATTCTGAGAATCGCTCTCCCGTGGCGGGAGGCCGATTCTGGGAATCGCCCTGAGGCCGATTCCGGGAATCACCCTCCCGTGGTGGGAGGCCGATTCCGGGAATCACACTGCCGCGGTGCGGGAGGCCGATTCCAGGAATCGCACTGCCGCGGTGTGGGAGGCCGATTCGGGGAATCACCCTGACGCCAATTACGGGAATCGCCCTGAGGTCGATTTCGGGAATCGCCTTGCTGCAGCATGGGAGGCCGATTCCGAGAATCGCCCTCCCGCGGTGGGAGGCCGATTCCGGGAATCGCCCTCCCACGGTGGGAGGCCGATTCCGGTAATCACCCTCCCGCGGAAGGAGGCCGATTTCGGGAATCGCCCTGAGGCTGATTCCAGGAATCACCCTCCCGCGGCGGGAGGACGATTCCCGGAATCGACCTTTCGTCGCGGGAGGGCGATTCCCGGAATCGGCCTCAGGGCGATTCCCAAAATCGGCCTCTCGCTGTGGGAGTGCGATTCTCGGAATCGGCCTCCCACCCAGTGGCTGGTCTCCGCCGCCACTTGGGCGGGAGGTCGATTGGCGGCGCCACCACTATCAAAAAATTCTTTTGTTTTTTTTAAATTTGATTTTTTTTTTTTTTTTTTTTAAATTCAAAAAATTTAAATTTTTTTTAAAATTTAATTTTTATATTTGAAAATTAATTTGTTTTATTTTTTTTGTTTTTTTTTTAAATTTTTTTCCTTTTTTTTCTTTTTAAATTTTGTTAAAATTTTTTATTAAATTTTGTATTTTTTTTTTTATTTAATTGATTTTAAAAAAAAAAAATTTCATATTTTTTTTTGTTATTAAGTTTTATGTTTAGTTTTTTCATTTAATTTTTTAAGATTTAGTCAATTTTGTATTTTTTTTAATTCATTTATTTGAATTTAATATTTTTTTAATTTTTTTATTATTATTTTTTTAATTACATAAAATTTTTATGGTTTTTTTCAATCATGTGTATTTAAAATTATATATATATATATATATATATATATATATATATATATATATATATATATATATATATATATATATATATATATATAATTAAACTTAATATTTTCAAATTATTTTGTTTTTTATTTTTTTTTTTATATAATATGTTTATTTAATTTATTTTTTTCAATTTTTAAATTTTAATTGATTTCTAAATTTTTTAACTTTTTATTTTAACAATGTTTTTTTTTTCTTTATATTTAAAATTTATTTTTTATTTCAAAATTTATTTGTTTATTCATTTATTTATTAAAATTTAATATTTGTTTTTTTTTTAATTTAATTTGTTATTTTAATATTAACATTTTTTTATAAATTTAATAAAATCTAATATATATATATTTTTTTAATTTAATTTCACATATATATATATATATATATATATATATATATATATATATATATATATATATATATATATATATATATATATATATATATATATTTGATAATTTAAATTTAATTTATTTTTTTAATATATATTTTTTTAAATTTAATATTTTATTGTATTTTATTTTTAATTTTTATTTTTAATTTCAATAACGTTTTTTTTTTTTAATTTTTATTTTAAAGTTTTAAATTTATTAAAATTTAATATATTTCTTTAAATTTAAATTTTTATTTAATTTTTTTTTTTTTTTTCTAATTTAATAAACATTTTCTTTTTCTTTTTTAAATTTAATTTCTATATTTTATTTTTTATAATTTCTTTCCTTTTTTAACTTGTTTTTTTTTTTAATTTAATATTTTTATTTTGTTTTTATTTTTATTTTTTTTATTTCTATATATTTTGAAATTTTAATCTTTAATTTTTATTTTTATTTTTATTTTTTTATTTTTTTTTTCTTAAATTTTAGGTTTTTTTTTAATGTTTGAATTAAAATTTTTATTTTTTTATTGCTATATATTTTAAAATTTTAAGCTTTAAATGTTTTTATTTTTTTCTTAAATTTTAGGTTTTTTTTAATGTTTGAATTTTAAAAATTAAAAAATGTTATTTCTATTTTTAAAAATGTCAAAAATATGACACAATATTTTTTTTTTTTTTATAATTCCAGCATCAACTGGTTTTGTTTTGAGGGTGTTTTTTGAATCCTTTTTTCAAGAAACAGTTTTGTTTTTAGCATAATTTTATAAAATGTTGAAATTTGACCTTCAAAAAAAACCAAGTGCGTTCTGGAATACACTTTTTTTTGTTTTTGGGGTGTTTTTTCATGTTTTTTGAGTCTTTTTGGGTTAGAGTTCCTGTTTTGAGGTCAGGTTACCTATTTCATCGGTAACATTGTTCATCTCGTAGAGAGGTCCAGCCACCCTTGCGTGAGGGCATTTTCCTTGTATGATAGAGAAACACATCCATGTACATCTTCACTCTTTACAACACTTAATGCAGCGGCCTACACCTTCTTGACACCGAGGCCCAGAGATGTAGTCCCTCCTAGACAAAATCCATCATCAAACGATGTGTTCTTATGATTGTTGATCTTGACATGTTATGTTACTCTTCTTTACAACATGCATTTGTTCATTCATGTTCATTAACGCTTTAATTAAATGAAATTATAATTTATTAGCCCAAGTAAAATTTCGTTGTTAAGGGTATTAAGAATCTACCCCAGATCAATAACGTCGTGCTAAATAAAAAAACACAAAAATTCTTGAATAATCGACAGCACCAAAAAAGGTTAACATTTAAAAATTGTCGATACTATATACACCAGCAGCACCAGTGCCAATATTGTAGGAAAACACCTTTGTGCTTACTTAGAAGGAGCACCGATATAGTTTCTAATTTTCAAAAAAATGTGGTGCTATATTCCAACGAAGCACCGACAAAGTTTAGGTATTAAAACACTCGGGTGCATCTTCTAAGAGAACCACTGGGATATAATTTTTTTTTTTTTTTAAATTATGGTGCTATATTCAAACAAAGCATCAGTGCAGTAAATTTATTAGAATGCCCTAGGGCATCTGAACAAAAGCACCACTATAGGTTTTTTAATTTTTTTTAAAAGTTATGTTCTTGAATATATTACATATCGGTGTTGTTATAATAACACATCAGAATATGGTTAAATAAAAAAATCTTCGAGATGTAAATTTCATTTTTACCATCTACAATGATGTGGAGCTTTTAAGTATTAGTGCCACTCTTTCCTCACGAAAGTTCCCTAATTTAAATGCTTCTCTTGCTCACCATATTTCCATGCCATGCGCAGCATGTGGATTTCCATTTTTCTCAAACGGTGGTGAAATAATTTGTTTTTCTCAATTAGGGTTCAACAATGCCTCCCCAACGAGAAAATGTCTAGGTAATGCCTATGTTTCTCTCTAATTTAGTTTTTAGTGGATTAGGATTGAAAATTAGCTAACAAAATCCACTATTTTTGAAAAATAAAAAATCTCGTGCGATGCACTTGACAGCTTCAGTTGACACCGATAGTGGTGCACCTTGTAACTTTTACAGGGTGCATCAGAGTTTGGTGGATGGAACTAACACAACACTATTGTCGTGGTGAATTTTGTAAGTGAAAACACACAGAGAAAATCTATAAATTATATGTTGGTGCATACATTTTTAGGTTACGCCTAGTGCGTTTATATTTACCAAAAAGACAAAAAAAATAAAATTATAAAATAAATCTCAGTGTGTTCGATAACTTGAACATTCTGTACTAGTGTGAAAAGGTTATACATGGGCACTGATGCATATGTTTGATATGCCTTGTGATGAAATTTAAATAGGTGAACTAAAAATGGTGTGTCATATGTATGTGCATAGTGTATCCAGTGCAGTTGTGTTTGATAGCATACCGGATCCGGTGCATTACTATTTTTTGAGCACACTGGGGATTTTTTTTTTTTAATTGAAAGTTATGTTTCCATGTTTATAAATATAATTTTTATTTAATAAAAAAATGTATTTTATGTATGAGGCTGATTTATTTTATATATCAGTCATGCAATAGAGACGTCAGCAGAGGGATCAATTGCACGAGAAAGAGAACATGGAAGACCAATACAATATGGTTTGTCCATGGGAATCTCGAAGACAAAGAAAATTTATACCCTCGCCCTATTAGTGAAGTGACCCTAGCGCTATTAAGGAATGTGGGACTTCTCATGTACTATGAGTCGGCTACATCTCTGAAGGTGCACTCCATCTTGTTGGAGTATTTGATTCACCGATGGAGTGTCTAGGAGTAGGGTTTCCATGTCATTCCTCAGGCATGGTAAAGGCCCTTTGAGGAGGACATATATTTTATCAGTGGCCTATCTAGGAGAGGGGTATATTTTCCCCTGTTCCCTAATGTCCCCCATGGGGTTGCAAACAAAGACTCAAATTTCCTACTCTTAGAGATATGTTAGGCCTGATGCAGTCCATCCAACAAATTTTTAGGTGAATGGTGGACAAAAATGGATTTCTTATTTTTTAGTATAGGAGGTTAGGTGTCGCTCCTTATTAGTAACCACCATTGCACACTTTAATGGTGATGGAAAGCACATTAGTTTCCCTCTTTTGTATTGTGTCGATTCTTTGATTCAGGCACCATGATGTATCAAATGGTCTATCATTTTTTTTGGGAATTTTTGTATGGCTTTAGATAGATGTCATGTGATGATACATGGGAGGATGAGCTTCCATTTCACTTTAGAGTTTCATTATTTATTTTTTGAGAGGTTTCCAGAGACGAGGCATACATTTTAATATCGCCCTCCTAGGTCGGTGACTGAGGTCTGGATGCACATGAGGGGCCAGATGATGCCCAAGAGGGGCTTGTCAGAGTATCCAACCATGATTTCTACCTAGGCACTGGAACTAATGGCTAGTGAGTTTGACCATATTTTATCTTCTTATCCTTTCCATATGCAAGTATTAATTGGAGAAAGTGTCCCAACATTCTCTTCACACCATCTAAGCCTCCATATGATAGAGGTAGCAGTAGTGTTTTCTTTAAATTAATCTAGTTTCAGTTAATTTATTAATTAATTAGAATAAATTTTATTCTAGAAAATTATTTAACTCATTTTATTAATTTGTTTAATGAAATTGTCAAGTAATTATTATGTACTATCTATTTTGTAGACATTGACACATTGCTTAGGTACATGCATTCTCCCCCAAAAAAGGGAGCAGTCGAGGAGGTGAGTGAGGCCCAAGAGGGCGAGGCACATCCTCAGGAGTGTGTGGGAATCTCAGCCCATAGGGATGATATGAGATTAAGGATGGACTAATCTGATAGATTTTCCATCGTTTTGGCTAAGGAGGGAGTTTTCCCTGCAAGGGCTCAAGACATTAGCGTAGATCCTAGCTTCATGGATCTATCAAGGGACTCTCTACATGATATTATGACTATTATGCATCATATCATTGGATATAGTAGGCTACCGACATATGTGAGGGATGTGGGGCATGCACTGGAAGATACATCAGATGAGTATTCATGTAGTGCTACCTCGTCAGATGATGATGACCAGGGTGGTGACCATGTTGCTTCTCGAGTTAATATCCCATCATATTATGGTCAGGGTTTCAGTGATCCTTCTAGCAGTGCACTTCCTCATCATTCACTTGATGATCATATGCCAAAGCTAGAGGATGTGCTTGATGTTTTTCTTGATAGAGTAGACCAACCACCTCCTCCTCCACCTCAGAGTTAAAAAAATCTTGAGGCAGTGGTTAACCATCTATCATCTTCTGCTACAGAACAACCATCTCCTCCTCCACCTGAATGTTCAACATACAGTGAGGGAGTAATTGACCATCTGTTGTCTTTTGCTGTATACCAGGCTGACACTACTACATTTGTTGTATTAGCTATTTGATTGTAGTTACATGAATTGTTTATATATATATATATATATATATATATATATATATATATATATATATATATATATATTGTTTATTCTTATGTACTTAATTTACATGTTGGTGTTGATGTGTATATTTCTAATGTTAGATATGTTCATGTAATGTGCTTGTAGATAGATGTATATGTGATAACAGTTATTTTACATGAGAATTTGAGGATGTGTGCGGTGATGATGTTAGATTACAATTTTTGTATTTTGTTAAATGTGATCACACAAATGATTCCTTGTTAGATTATTATATTTGTGTGATAGCTAATGGAGTTTATATGTGTTAGAAAATTAAATATTACAGAGCAATGAAACACATAAAATATGCGGAAAACACAACCACAAAAAACACATAAAACTAGAGAGACACAGATATACATGGTTCACCCAATTTGGGCTACATCCACCCCGAACAGCCAGTCCTTCCTTTCTATTATTCAGCAAAATGAAGAGACACAACCTACAGCAGATCCGCTGTAATATCCTCTGTTCTCTCTCATAGTCTCCCTCTCTGTTTCTCGCTCCAAAAATACACATACCATACACAACCACAATAAAATACCCTCATACAAGCGAGGGGATGCCTTCTAGGGGAAAAAACCCTAAAATAAACATAACTTATACCATCAGATCATCTGCCTAATGAACGACCCATATTGACTAGAAATTACTATACTTTTAGAAGGAAATTTTACATCTGTTTTTTAGCTTCGGGGGCGCTGCCCCCGAACTCCCCCCGCCAAGGGAGGGGCCCCATGAAGTCATAGCTGCCCCCCCTGGACCCCCCAAGAAGTGTTTAATTACGGGCGGCGTTGCTGCCCCATTAAGGTACAGGAGTCCAATGGTGTGATACAAAATAAACAAGATAATAAGGCTCCACACCCAACAATCTCCCACTTGGAGACTAATTGTAGCAACTCCACCGCTGCTTCATTTGTTGGACAATGACTCCTCTTTGGACCTGGTTGTTTCTTATCTTCATCGTCATCCTTGAAGACCAATTGAAACTGAGAATATTCTTAGTTTCTCCCTGCTTACAAATTTTGTTAGCATATCTGCAGGATTATGGCTAGTGTGTATCTTTTCCAGCTTCAACTGTCCATCTTCCAATACTAACCGTATGAAATGGTACTTGAGTTGTATGTGTTTAGTACTGGAATGAAATGCTGAGTTCTTTGCAATATGAATTGCACTTTGGCTATCATTATATAATGTGCCCATATCATGCTTCTTACCCAATTCATCCATAAACCTTTGTAACCAAATCATTTCCCTACTAGCCTCTGTAGCAGCAACATACTCTACTTCTGTTGTTGAAAGTGCAACATCACTGTGGATTTTTGAAACCCAACTGATAGCTGTTCCACCTACAGTGAATACATAACTTGTAGTGCTCCTCCTGTTATCTCTGTCACCTGCCATATCTGCATCAACATATCCCTATAGAGAAATGTTTGAACCACCAAAGCATAATTCTTGATTTGTGGTACCTCTAAAATATCTGAGAATCGATTTTACTGCCATCCAATGTTCTTTCCTGGATTGTTCATGTACCTGCTTACAACTCCCACTGCATGTGCAATATCAGGCCTTGTGGAGATCATTGCATACATTAAGCTTCTAACTGCTGATGCATATGAAACTTTAGACATATATTCCATTTCTTCGTGGGTCTTGGGGCACATTTCCTTACTAAGTTTGAAATGGCTAGTAAAAGGTGTAGTAACTAGTTTTGCATTCTGCATATTAAATCTTTTCAACACGTTTTGTATGTACTCATTCTGAGATAGTGTTAATTTGTGATTTTTCCTATCTCTAGTTATTCTCATACCAAGGATTTGTTTTGCAGCTCCCAAATCCTTCATTGCAAATGAATTTTCCAATTTTTCTTCTGAGCACATTTATTTCCCGCATGTTAGACCTTGTAACAAGCATGTCATCTACATACAATAACAATATAATATAGCTTCCATCATTTTTCCTTTTCAGATAAACACAATGATTAGATTGGCATCTAGTATAACCTTGTTCAGACATAAACTTGTCAAATTTTAGATACCACTTTCTTCGAGCCTGTTTTAAGCCATACAAGCTCTTCTTTAACCTGCACACTAGTTTTTCTTTCCCTTTGACCTCATATCCTTTTGGTTGCTCCATACAGATCTCTTCCTCCAAATATCCATGGAGAAATGTTTCGTTTACATATAACTATTCAAGATGTAAATCTTCTGTTACCACAATACTTAAAATAGTTATGATTGAAGTCATCTTAACAACAGGAGAAAATATTTCATCAAAATCAATACCTTTCTTCTGTACAAACCCCTTCACCACAAGTCTAGCTTTGTACCTCTGTTTTCCTCCATCTTCTTCCTTCAGCCTGTAAACCCATTTATTCTTCAATGTAGTTTTACCTGCAAGAAACCTAACTAAGTCCCAAGTCTGGTTATGCATTAAGGATTCCATCTCTTCTTCCATGGCTAGCTCCCACTTCTTCCTGCTTTCAACCTGCATTGCTTCTTCATAACATTCAGGTTCACCAGAATCAGTCAACAATAAATAATATAATGAAGGAGAGTATCGTTCAGGTGGTCTACTTATCGTGGTAGATCTTCTAACACCACTTTCAGGTGTTTGAGGTGCATGTTGCTGTTGTGGTGGTTTCTGTTGTTGTGGCTCTTGATTATTATTATTTTCGAGCACCTTTACCTTTTCCGTGATCTCATCAAGAACTATGTATTCTTTGTTTTCTTTTTCCTGTTTCTTTTCCTGCAACTGATTCTTATACAATACTTTTTCATTGAATATTACATCTCTACTCTTACTGATTTTGTGATTTTCATAATCATATAAGAGATAACCAAAATCATTAACACCATATCCAATAAAGGTACATTTATTTGATTTTACCTCAATCTTGGTTCTGTTTTCTTTATTAATATGGACAAAGGCCTCACAACCAAAAGGCTTTAAAAAAGAGTAGTTTATCTTTTTACCTATCCATGCTTGCTCTCGAATACCGCCACCCAAGGAACTTGAAGGCCCTCTGTTTATTAGATAAATAACAGTATCTACAACATCTACCCAAAATTGTAAATGCAATCCTACATGAAATCTCATGCACCTTGCACGCTCCATGATTGTTCTGTTCATCCTTTCTGAAACACCATTTTCTTGTGGTGTTCTTGGAACAGTCTTCTCTCTACAAATTCCATGCTCTGAACAATACCTATCAAACTCTTTGCTGTAATATTCACCTCCATTTTCTGATCTGAGACACTTCAAATTCCTTCCTGTCTCAATCTCAACCAAAGCTTTCCATTTCTTGAAAGTATCAAATACATCATATTTATTCCGAATACAATAAATCCAAGTTTTTCTAGTTGCATCATCAATAAAAGTAACATAATAACTAAAGCCACCAAGAGATGATACATGAGCAAGTCCCCATACATCTGTATGCACAAGCTCTAATTTTTTGCTCTTCTTTTCTTTCCCAACTCTGAGAAATTTGACTCTCTTCTGTTTTCCATAAATCCAATTCTCACAGAAATCCAAATCAACATTATTCAAACCCGACAACAAATTTCTTGAGTGAATAATCTTCATCCCCTTCTCACTCAATTGTCTGAGCCTATGATGACATAATGCTGCATCTACTCCTTTGGAAGTTAAAGCATTAACAGAGTTAGAAATACCATTGCATAAATACAATGTACCAACCTTTTCACCTTTTGCTATTACCAAGGCTCCTTTGGTGACCTTCCAAGTTTTATTCGTGAAAGTTGTCACACAACCTTCACCGCCTAACTGCCCTATTGAAATCAGATTTTTCTTCATATCTGGAACATGCCTTACCTCCTTTAGCAGCCATTGGTTTCCATTCTGTTGTTTTACAAGAACTTTACCCATTCCAACAATTTTACAAGGTTTATCATCACCCAAACGAACTTGTCCAAAATCTCCTTGAACATAGTTGTGAAAATATTTCTTATTAGGTGTGGCATGGAATGAAGCCCCTGAATCTACAACCCAAGAATCAGTAACATTTTTGAAAGAAAGAATCAAAGCATCTTGTAACACATCACCTTTTACATTTGCTTCATGATTTTTTTCTTACTGTGTGTCTCCTTCTTTTCCCTTCCAAGATCTACAGTCTTTCTTTAGGTGTCCTTTCTTTCCGCATTTCTAGCACACTATCTCGGATCTGGACTTGGATCTGCCTTTCCTTGATTTAATATGATATCCCGAGCTCTTTCCTCTTTCCATTCTTCTTCTCCTAGAATCTGCACTCAAAGCATTACCCGATATCTCACCGGAGCTTTTCCGTCACATTTCCTCGCTAAGGATAGCACCGACAACATCATCAAACTTTAAAGTACTAGATCCAGAGACAGAGTTACTAATGCCCATAACTAAACCATTCCAGCTTTCTGGCAATGAGCACAGAAATAACAGAGCTCTAACTTCATCATCAAAGTTTACCCCTACAGAACTTAACTGACTGGTAAATGTATTAAAATCATTTAAATGGTCTGCAACAAATCCACCTTCCGACATCTTCATATTAAATAAACGTTCCATAAGAAATACCTTGTTTGAGGCTGAGGGTTTCTCATGTAGTTTTGTCAATGCCTTAATCAAACCGTCTGTTGTTGTTTCCTTTGAAATATTGAAGGCTACCGATGCTGCGAGGCACAACTGTACTGTTCTGAGTGCCTTTCTATTGAGAATCTCCCATTCTACGTCTGTCATAGCTGTCGGATTCTTTTTTTTTTCCACTTAATGGTAGGTACAGATCTTTCTGATACAGATAATCTTCCATCTGCATCTTCCACAGCGGGAAGTTTTGGCCATTAAATTTCTCGACCCTAAATTTACCATCTTCCGCCATTTCTCCCACTCGAACCAGGAAACCCTTCTTTCTGCGAGTTTATAGGCTGAATAGACCTTCGACTGCAGTACCGGTTGTCGAAGAAATATATAATACAGAGAAATGGAAAAAATAAAATATATGCGAGAAATAGAAACACGAGAAACACATAGAACCGAGAGAGACATATATACATGGTTCACCCCGGTTTGGGCTACATCCACCACGAACGACGGTCCTTCCCTTTCTATTATCCAAGGAAATGAAGAGACACAACCTACGACAGTCCATTGTAATATCCTCTTATTCTCTCTCACGGTCTTCTTATCTATTTATTGCTGCGAGAATACACATACATTACATATATCTAATACAATACCCTCATACAAAGCAAGGGGTTGCCTTCTAGGGAAAAGCCTAAACTAAAAATACTTCTATCGTCGGATGTTTTTAATGAATGATCCAGATTGACTAGAAAGTACTATACTTTTTTACGAGGTAATTACGGGCGGCTTTCACCCATTAAGAACGGCGGTCCAACGCTATGATATGTCTAAGGAAAGAATATAATTAGGCTCCACACCCCAACATTTCCATGAATTTTTTTCGAGAGAAATACTGAGACTAACGATTGGGAGATATATCATGGTAAAGGCTCATCCAAATGATCGTTTATAGTTAAGATAATAGGTTTTTAATGATGAAATACAAAGTAGAAAACCTTGATAAATCCCCCCCGATTCAAATGAGCTTCCGAGTTCCCTCTTGGTGTGATAGTTAGGGCATCAATTTATTTGAAATTCCACCATCGTATTTCGTTCAAAATTGGAGGATGCCTGGCTACAATAACAGCCTATGAAGCGATGCCTTGCTTGAGGGCCTTTTACTATTTTTACTCACCTTATCCTTTTTTATTTTAGTCTACAGAGCATCGTACTATTTTGAAGAAAATAAACCTTACCATTCCCCACACCTTGCATATCGACCTCTTCTGAGAAACTCCTCATGATACGATTCAACCAATATATATACGATATTCATTTTCTTCATGAAGTCGAATTAGACCTAATTTCATCGACACACTTAATTATTAAAATGAAAAAGTAAATATTGAGAGGTGATGTAGTCGAAAAGCGATTATTATGGGCATATTTCATGTTTCAACCATACGAAAAATGAACGGTCTTGGAGAGAGGGTGTGCTCAAGGAGGATAATTCTGAGCAATGTTGCTTATTCATCCATGCAAACAACAATCAATATAGATATATGGTTACTAAAGGGAAAACAAAATGTTATTACAAAGGGGGCACCATACTGAACTATTTCCAGTAGGTTGTAACTTCATAATAAGAAGAAAATAGATACCATGGAGAAGTAGTGCCACAATGTTGTGTTGACTTGTTGCTCATACATTTAATGCACTATATTGAGTATTATTCGCTAAAATAACAAATATTTTAGAAGACATGTACTCATAAAGAAATACTTTAAAATAATTTTTCAATTAAAAGGAAAACATTTTCTACAGAATAATTTTTGAAAGGAAGACATGTGTTTTAAACAAACCTAGTTTTGAAAGAGATAAAAATCGGTAGAGAGGAATTGTGACATCAAAAATTATCTAGCACATAGGCCTTTAGCACATTTGATACTCTATTTCATCGATTACATTCTCTCTCTTCACATATCTTGTTGTATAAAGGAGAGGTGCATGTTCTCATTCTAGAGGGTGGATTTACATACATAGGTGCCAAGAGCTTCTCATCATACGCCTAATCCATTTCATATACCGGCAACTCCCACACTACATGTGAGAGCTTGATAGGGTAGCCCACGGTATAGTGCCTCTATGGTTTACTTTCCAACACTTAATTCACATATCAAAGCAATTATAATATACTTATTTTATAGATCTTTCAATTCATGTGTTTGTTTTGTATATGTTATCATCTTTGAAGAAGGATTGTCATTGTCATTAAAATGCAATTATTTGAATTTTAATTTCATATTGGATGGATATTATTTTCCACTTTTCCATCTAATCACATGAATTTGAGTATGAAACTCATCACTACCCTACATAATTTAATTTGTACTCAAAGACACCATTGTATATTGTATTATTTTAGACTTTCACCAACACAAATATCTTAAAGTAATCCTTATGAATAAAAATAATTAGTAATAATCCTAATTAATTAATAAGGTTACTTAATGATTTATAAAAACATACTAAATGATTAAACAATGAAAACAATTATATGCTAGCACATAAGGGTATATAAAAACATTTTTTGACCAAACTAATATTTTATCTTAAAATCTAAATTTATCATTTTAATTGTTTTAATTTAAAAATTAAAAAAACTATTTTAATTGTCTTAAGTTAGAAATTAAGACAATTAAAATTTCGAGTAATGGAAAAATTTTGAAGAAGAAGGGAAGTAAAAAAAATGAGGTTTGGAGACGGGTCATTATTACGAGCAAATGTAAGGAGGTGGACGGAATGGGTTTCCTAGTCGAATATTTTAACCAAACGTTGTTCATTGTTTTCCCTCTTGAATTATAGGGAAAAGGCCAAGCTCACCTCATTTTGCATGGGTTTTGATATGGTTAGCCTCGCCTCCATTGGGGTTTTTAGGTTCTTTTTCATGCCTATGGAATCTACCACGGTGTCTAACAAATTGGCTTCTAGGCTGAGCGAGTTCCGGAACATGGCCGTAACACAGAGCATAGGAACTCTAGGATATGAATGCGATGAATGCAGGTATGATGTGATCTCATGGATACATCACTTTCCATACTAGTGGCCCACCTCTGTGGTTCGAGAGCATGAATGGGGGTATATTTATGCGAAAATGTGATTGGTCGATAAGATGTTATGATCCTCTATTGTCGAAGGCTTAAGAAACTCACCATTTATCGGGGATAGGAGACATGGAAGTGGTTTCTATCGGGGTACTTATCAGAATTTCCATAATATCTGAAAGCTTATCTCATGAAGTTGGATGAATGTTTGATGAGGCAATGTTAAAATACATTTCTCTTTTCCTTTTGTCTGTGTGAAGTTCACAAAAAAATCAAGTGGACAATGGATTCACAACTCTCGCCTCAATATTCCAAAATTGGTTGCGGTGGATGTACCGCGGCAGTGGGATATAATCCTAGATGTGACTTTTAGGTCACTTCTTCTCGAGAGCTTAAAGGTTATGTGTGCACTAAATCATGGAGAGAAGTCATTGAACTTGCAATGTTTGATGATGAGATTGTATTTGTTGATTCCCGTAAGGAATAAGCTTCACTGATGAAGGCACTAAATGGGTTATGTTGGATCTTTCAAAGTCTTGTTGAGAGGGGTAAAACCAAATGCAAGGAAAGGTGAACATTTCTCTTTGCATGAATTTATCAATCTTACTTTGCGCATAATTGATCCTTTAAAACCAACATTCCAAGTTTATTGGTCACGATCTCATTTTTTCCTTGCATTCTCGCACAAATTTCTAACTTAGTTTTCCATGGATGATTCTATGAAACCAATCATCATTATTAGCTAAGCACTTGTTAGTCGTGTGTAGTTGGAGAGTTGGTTTTCTTGAGAAATTCTCCAATTACATGTTGAAAGGCTAAATCAAATTCTCTAGAAGTGAATTTTATTTTTTTCTTTCCAGGCCATAAAAAATTTATCAATCAATTCGTATGTTGCCAAAGTGATTGCAATTGTAAGGCATTAGAATTTTCATAACCCTTTCTAGGTCCCCTAAATGAGGGGTTGTTGAGGGGGTGATGCGGTGGAATGTCGAACCCGTCCGTAGGAGAAGAGCACAAGGTATTAACTATATTCTCTTTGTTTATTTTTTTAATTAAAAAACTAAAAATGAAAAAGTGAATTCTTATTTCTCCCCTTTATCAAGCACCCTTCCTTCATCGTGGGCATGTTGTTGGTGTTGCCTACTCATTGTATGAATTGAAGTGAAATGTCAATTATAGTCATCATTATTACTTGGAAAAACTAGGATGCTTCCGACTAAATAATGCTTCATTTTCTATCATCCAAATAATAATAAGTTTTATTCTTTCCAACAACACATGAAGCCGATGTTTGTTTTCTTTCGCTCAGATGCTATCGTAAAGGTAGGTGGCATAAGGAAATTCTGTGGATCTTGTATTCAAATGGCCTTCCTCGTGGAAAGGGGTTCGTAAGCTAGAAACTTTGATTTCCATAACTTGACACATAAAACTATGAAAAACTAACAATGATTTATATCTTTAAGAGTTCTCACTTCGATGCGTATAGCCATGGGAAGTCATTCTAAAATATATATAGTCCCTTTCCCTGGGCCGCACAAATATTGTCCAAATAAACATCATAGTGTTGAATGATGTCTTGATAAGATGGATTTTCTATTTTTGTTGAGAAACACATATTAATTATTTCAGATAAGATTCAATATATAAATAGATTTTGGAGATAAATGAAAAGTAAACTAGACTATTTGAGTTAATTTGTGTACTTTTGGCAGAATATGCCTATAATTACTCCTTTCAAGTTTTGAATCATTAAGGCTTGATCCCCCGTAAACTAGAGTAGGTCAAGATGGTCAAACCTAGGTTTTCTTGTTTTTTGTAGCATGCATTCTTTAAGGTGACATAGCTACATGTGGTGCAATTTTTGAATGGTGTGAGATCAAAAGTTTGAACTTGTTTTTGTGCATTGATGATTGCTACCATTGATAAATGAACATGTTTTTTATTTCCCCATTGCTTGTGTTTTCTTACCGTAATTGGTTTAGCCTATACATTCTTCTTCATTTTTCTTTTAGGAACACTCTTTGTAGAATTTTTCCTATCATTATTCCTTTCAAGCTTTGAATCATCAAGGATTGGAGCCCCTATAAACTAGAGTAGGAAAATATGGTTGAAACCTCGTATTTTTCTTGTTTTTGTAGCATGCTTTAAGGTGAAAAAAGCTACACGTGGTATTTTTGACGGTGCAAGTCCAAAATTTTGGACTTGTTTTTGTGCGTTGATGATTGATACCATTGATTAGTGGACGTGTTTTTTATTTCACAATTGCTTGTTTTTTTCTTAGAAAAAATTCCTTGGTTTAGCTTTTATATCTTCTTCTCATTTGTTTCTTTGTTCCTCTTCGCAAATCAGTTTTGTTTACTTCCTTTCCTTTTTAGCATTCCAACATATTCTTTATCAATACCCATATTTGTCTCCTTTGTATTTCCATTACTTCACTTGTATGTTCTTTCTATTCCCCTTTTCTTTGATGTTGTTTTTTCTCTCCTTGGTCCTTTTTTTTCCGTTTTGTTTCTCTTTGTGTCCCCTTTTTTAGTATTTGTTTCTCGTCTACCAATGCTACATATCTTAAGGGGTTTGAATAAGTGGAAGCAAGGTTTTTGTGTAGGTAAACTTATGATCAGAAGTGTGCTCAATGCTATCACAATATGAATTTCATGTAAGATTTGAGAATTGTCAAGCATTTCACTTCACTTATCAAGCTAAGAAGTCCATTTCTCATTTTCCTATGTGAATTTCACTTTATATCATTGTATTATTAAGTGTTGAATTCCATGGTTCAAAAATGTTTCCTACATAGTACAAATACTAACATGTATCTTGATGTTTACCAATAACTTGATGACATTGCAGCTTGGATGAAAATCTTTTGATGTAGTTTCTATTGCATTAGAAAGTGAAATTTTTTCAGAGATTATTGTAGCTTAGTTAGTTTCATATGTCAATCTTTGTTTACAAATGACCATTTTTTCAAAGAATGGCACACTCTCATTTTCCTCATGTGATCCACTCATGATGATATCGTTGTTGCTAGTGACGTAACAAAAATATCGCCAATTCAAACTTCAAAAATACATCCTCTAGGGTAAGGACGGGAAATCCTTTTCCGTAAGAGCTTGTAGGGCATAGTTCGATTAATTTATGTAACAATGACCCTGGTTTCCAACAAAATTTAGAGCTATATGTTAACCTTTTCCAACATCTCTATATCCACGTACAACAACCTTACCAACAATCATGACATTTGTGGCTCTCATACAATCATCTCGAGAGAATGTTTATATCCATATAAATTATCAAACTTGCTCTTTGTAACAAAGTCATTAACATTGATAATAGGGAATAGAAAAGTCCCAATCGGCTTACATCTCGATAAATCCTCTTAACACTAGTATTTTTCTTCTCAAAAACACCAACCAACATCTCCTCTCCATCATGTGGTACCTTAAGGGATCCATCTTGATGGTATTTTTGATCAACTCAAAACCATCTCAAACTCCATATCCGTGATAGACTCCATATATGGAAACTTCACTAAGCAAAAAATTTCTTTCGAGCCTCGACCGCCTCATGGATCAACAAATTGCGCTCACCGTCATCGAAAATTAGATGAGGGCCACCACCTAGATCCCAACTAATATCCATTTCGAGAGGACTACCGCATTCTGAACATATCCCCATTCCAAGCGACCATTGTAGTGTTGTCATAGTAGCCATGGAAGGTAGTCGTACATGGAGAAAATGATGCAAGAGCACCGTCTCACCCTCAAAGACCTGCATTCGTGTGGGTCTCAATGAGCATAATGGTATGGATGGTCACGGAGGGACCCCATGATCCGTACACACTTAAAGGGCTATGTGGGGCTGAAATCAACTCTACAGGTCATCAATCCAAGCATCTCAACTTATTCCAATTCAATCATCAACCTCCAAAAATCCGTTTGGGATAGATCTTTCACTCGTATTCCTATCTAGAATACGCCTTTATTGTCTAGAAGTGCTTACTTTGCGGAGAAAAAAATTGTAGAACTAAGAGAAACTAACAGATTATGGAAATCAAGCTTAGGTGATTCTTTTGCCCAATAGAGAATGCTCAAAATATATCCCTTTAGAAAATATTGTTTTCATGTTTGTATTGATAAAGTATCACAGCTTTAAGAAAAAAATTATCAAGCCAAATAATAGAATTTTTATTAAAATTCCAAATCCATGGTGTTATGTGACGTACCTGATTTTCAAAACTTAATGATCCTAGAGGTCATTTAATCATGGAATATTTACAAACCCAAGATTCATATTCATATTCAGCTAACGTTTATTTGGAAACTCTATAATTTTCCGAGTCACTACAATTGTGTATATGATTTCGTAGGGTATTTTCAGAGTCACTACAATTGTGTATATATGTGCTTTCCCGTAGGGTATTTTCGCAGTCACTACATATCGTATATTCTTTCTCAAAGGATAAATATGCATCTAGATTCCCCAAAGAATATCATTAGTTAAGGAAAACCAAGAAAGTTACGATATGGTTATGAGCAAGGTGTATTTACCCAATATGGTTACTAAGATGGTTATGTGCAAGGTGTATTTATTATTTTCCCGTATGAGCATAGGTTCAGGCTACTTGAAATTTTCGTATCGGGAACTAGATTTTTCTACAAAGTAGTTATTTTTTCCCTTTTCTCCTCGGGATTAACTATACTTGTAGAACATGAAATTTGAACTTCTACTGTGACACTCGAAACATAAAATTTGTGAACAAACCAAAATATTTTCCGTAGTCAGATTTATTGTTGAAGATGGTCTAGGCATTTCTCGATAGTTTGATCCGTGGACTTTTTCCATGAAGGAATTGAAATTTGGTAAATTTTTCATGCTTTCTTTTTTTTAATCTATGTGTCAAAGAGTTATCATTTATGACTTTGTAATCCAAGGAACTTGAAGACTTTAATTTAAGTTTTTTCAAGAATCAAGAACTTATTCTCCATGCAAATTAGAAACTTCATACGAACATTCTAAAGACCACAAGTTCATCCACTAACACAAAATGGTTTAATTTGTTACTAAAAAAATGACTAAAATTCGCATATAAACGACTATTTTTCGATCGGTGACCAATAGTAGCTAATTTACAGTATCTTATAACACGACCAACTTTTGGTCGTTTTTAGCTTAGTCATTAATTGGTTATCTCAATTTTGTTATCTAGTTGTATATTTGGTCATTGATTTAGTCACTAATTTAGTCATTCATTTGGTCTTTCATTTTGTCACTGATTTAGTCATTCATTTGGTCACTGATTTAGTCATTCATTTAGTCATTGATTTGGTCTTTGATTTGGTCATTAAATGTCACAATTAATGACCAAATACACAACAAAATATATTACTATATGATCACACAAGAAAACCAATTAATGACCAAATAACTATGACCAACATGTTGATCGTGTTATAAGATACTGTAAATTAGCTACTAATAGTCATATATATGCAAATTTTAGTCATTGTTTGAAACCAATTAATGACCGAAGAAATGTGACTAAATTTTAGTCGTGTTATAAGATACTGTAAATTAGCTACTAATAGTCGTATATATACAAAATTTAGTCATCATTTGTAGTCACAAATTTGTCATTTGCAGTAGCCATTTATTCATTATATAAACGACTAATGTAGTAGTTTATATTCATTTCATTAATAATCATTATAAATGACTAATTTAGTCACATATTCATTTTATTTGTGTTCATTATTAATCAACATAAATTAATTTGTATGATTTAAAAAATGTCATACAATGTGCATGTTCATCTAATATGGAAACACAAAGTCCCATATTTTAATTACAATACTAAACAACATCAAGTGCAACTATAAATAATTTCAACCACATAAATTATATTATATGAAATGTTAAAATATTACAATATGAGTTTCAAACTTTATATTAGTTGGACTACAATTTACACATGAAATGATGTTTCATCACTTCAAAACATTATCGTTGTGTTGTCAAGGCATTACAGGTGAATTCACCAACTCTGAAGACTTGATCATCAGTCTTTATATGTGTGTCTTATGCGAGATATTGGTTCTAAGGGTATCACTAAACCATTTCTCCTCTCTCTTTTTGCATTTGTCGCTCCAATGTTATTGCTCTTCTCTTTTTTCAATTCATGCTTCTTACCATCAATACTGATTTCATTTTCTGAAAACAAAATAAAATACAATGCACTGTAAGAAATGAAAAACAATGAACACTAGAATATAATATAAATTAGACTATAAATAGTTTATACAACATATACTTTAACATCAACAATGTCAAAGCAATTTTCCTTCAACATCAATTTCTGCAAAATAAATGTCACGTTATTATTTTCCATTTCTCAACATGTTACATACGATAAATTGAAAATCACATAAAACCAAGAGCAAACCCTTTCTAACCAAAATAAACAAACAAACAATGCCTCTAATAAAACTTCATTATAATATTAGCAAATGAAAAGAGAGCTAGTGGACCATTTGTGTTGTTTGACTTTGCCTATTTTTGTTATAAAGTGCTCAAGCTTCAGGAACCAAAAAATGTGAGCACGAGCTAAAAACTAACCAACCATTCACTAGTCAACATGAGAGATCACAAATAAACCACAAAATTGATCAGGCATTAAAATTGTGAGCAAACTACCTTGAAATTTTATTCTTGAGAAATACCTCAAAATCCCCTCGTTTCTAATAAGCTTCCTGGCTATGTACCTCCATCCTTGATTTCCCTTGCTATATCTTGAATAAATAATATCCCTTCAACAACCAATTTTGCGAGAATCCTACCAAGTAACTCAAGAGCCTTGTGCGCATCAATAGTAGCATCCTCCAATGAAAATAGTACAATCTCCAACCTAGAAACATCAAAATTATATATAGTTATAATTTTGAAGAGTGTAACTAGGTAGGTCTTCCTTGTAATGACAATGTGTTAAAATTGGACAACTAGGTCCAAACTTCGGGTTGTACTGCTCAGATGACAATCCCAATATTCTTATTGGATTCCTCTTTCGGAGAGGTGGAAGATTGATCTAAAGATCATCTCGATCGGATGAGCAGAACATGTACTTTGAATTTATTCCACTTATGTGCTAGGTCGGCCTAGAATAAAATATAGACTTAAATGTCTTAAAGGACATGTCACACACCCCCAAAGATTCCTATATATTGGAGAGACTTAGAGTTCATTTGACACACATTGGTGTGGAGGAATTCTCTCTCTCTGGATAGCGTTGGAGCCGTGATATATATGGACTGTTCTTTGTTTGGGTTGTTCTAAGTTATGTGTGACACGCTTGGCTGAATGACCTATTGAAGACTTTGCTGGTAGAAGCATCCTGCTGATCGCCGTAACGCCACCATTTATTATCTCTGTTTTGGCTTGTCTTCTATCGATCTATTAAGCATGTTCTATCTTCTTCAGTATTATGCCCTAATCTAAAATGGCATAGAACATAGGCATAAATTAACATGGTATCGGAGCCGAAGGGAAGATAATGCCCATTTTGTGTTAAAGGACTTGGTAAAGTAAAATTTCTCCTGTGCTGCTACCTCGGCAAGAAGAACGAGCTCTGTTTGGGTTTATTGACTGCCGTAATAAAGGTCGAGCTTGCAAATTGCCCTTGAGGGCCAATCGCTGCTCTGTTTGGGCACCATTTTTGGAGGACTGATGGCTGCCGCATTCCTCACTGCTCATTTTATCAGGCAGCAGGGCGGCCTGTTAGCAAATAAGAGATTTGCAGAGAACCCATCCACATAAATATCCATACGAGCTGTGTCTTCTGCGGCAGCAGGGTGTATGATTTATTGTGATTCAACATACTGGTGTCGTGGTTCCATTCGCTGCTCATTTATGTTGATATCGTGATTCCTGCGATGAATCTTTGGGTTTTCCATCAAAGGATTCACTCGATTGACTGTCTAGTTTCCGTCTTCCGTCAGAAATACACACTCTGCTAATATTATTAGTAGATTTGGTCCGCATGCAAAGAACATCAAACCGGGCTTCAAAATTTGAGTGATTGGCAGTAATTTATGATGTTCTGCGTATTATCCAACGTCGTGGCCAACAATGGCTCCTCGACGGTAAAATTAAATTCTGGCGTGCGAGAGCATCCAGTGGCCAGGAATGGAAGGATTACGAAGGCACTGTACAAGAGGACCTCGCGCGTGCTCTGAACTTTCTGGAATCTCTTGAAGAGTGTCCGCCTTCTGAAGATTTACAGTAGCGGAGGTCGCAATTGAGCGAACAAGACATTACCTTGGTTATGCAAAGATCTGGAATTATAATGGCATGGAACGTGTTCAAATTTTGCACGACACTCAGGGGTCTCGACTTTGTTATGATTCTTCTAGTTCTAGGGATCGTGGGAGTGACGTATTACGCAATTGTAATAACAAATTACAGCCCCGCGTTACAGAGCAGAGGCTTGGAAGCTGCGGTGGCATTCTTCGTATTGATCATGTTCCATGCTTTGGTCGAGTCTTTGGGCTGCGGAACTTCAACTGAATGACGTGAATATTTTTTGTGTGGGAGCGCGCGGGATGTCTATTGCATCTCTTCAAATGTTTATGAATTCCCTGACATGAAATAACTAACATCAAATTGAAGTATTTGGCCTCTGGAAGCCATCTCTGCCCTTCAATTTTAGAAGACAAATGAACAGGCCGAAATTGATTGTCTAGTTTTGTACAAACATGGGCTTAAGAGTGCGCACAGTGACTGTGCTCAAAGAATTTGAGCCATTCTGCTTAACAGTGGAGGCCTCTGATAATGGCAGCAACAGAAAGCGCAATGATGGAAAGTACCAGTACATGTTATTCGATCCCACACTACATTAAGCCAAGTTACAATGCCACCATGCATACATACAGGTTGCGATGCGTTGAGCCAATGTGCAATACAATGCCACATCATTTCAGAGATGAGAGATCCATATCATTTTAAATTATAACGGGACGTTGTCAATCCAATTGTAAAATATAGTGTGATGCCCACCAGACTATAACAGACGATGCGATGTCATGAACATACTATAACAATACAAAGAAATTCAGCCCTCGAGACCAGCGAAGGGCAGTATAGAATGTGCCTATAAGAGGTCGGTCTGCTGAAGATGCAGAAGACTGTCAAGGGCATAGCACACACCTGGGCCAAAAAAAAATTAGAAGGTTATCAAGGAACCTAAGTAGGCAGTATGGCATTGAAGGAACCCCTCCTAGGTGAACCACAACCCTGGTATGGTTTGTTTGCTAACTGTGTGGTGAAACTGGGGCTGCAATCCCTAACCTGGATTGCAGTAAACTAATAGAGCAAACATATTACAGCAGTGTCTTGTGGAGGCCTGTTGGGTCCATGATTTGTGGGCCAGTGTTTGGATTATGTGCTTGTCATCTTTGTGATATGCTAAGGTGACAAGGTGTCTTAGACTTGCTGTCATTAAGGACCTCGTACAACAAAAAGTGGGCTCACTTGGCAATTCATGATTGATCATTAGCAAGCATTCTGATGAAGGAAGCAGGACTGGAGATAGCACAAAGGACACTTCATAAGGTATGTTTGACTGTTTGAAGTAGTCACCTTCAATTTAAAGAAAAAAAAAATCAAATGCGTACTATGAATTGCACGCCCTTTCTGTTGCAAAGAAGACACTATTCCAGGCATGCAGATCAAATCTGTAGATTGCACGGATTGTATGTTTAGCAACACTCGAGCTAGAAAAGCTCTATCCCTAAGTGGCCCAGATTTGCATAAACAAAGGATCACATGTAACATTTATTGATGACTTGAGGGGCAGTGCAGTGCATCATTTAACAGTATTATGATACTGTTGACTAATGACAGTGGTTGTGAACCAGCATATACCTGGACTTAATCTATTGATAGTGACCTTAGAAAGTGTCTTGTCCAGCTTTATCCTGTTGGATGATTGGGAAAGAAACATTGATGAGCAGGAGTACCATTATGACTATGCTAGATCTGCATGGACTGTCATGAAGAAGGGTAAAATTCTATGTTTTAACATCTGTATGATCGGTTCCTAGATCTGTGAAATTTAGGAGAAAAATCGCAGAACTGAGATCTGAAGTCTTGGGCAAATCTGTAAATAAGAAGCAGCCCTGGATGAGATGTCAGATGTAGTAAATGAAGCTCTCAAGTGTAGAATTATGAGAGAAGGAATCATGTTGGATTCCTAGTTTTGTGGGTCACAGTGAAGAGGGTTGGTTGAGGAAGCTACAACAAACCTCCTCAGAATAACAGGACTTCTAACAAGCTGAGCCGTGTTGATATACTCCCTGTTGGACAGTGACATAGAAAGACACCTATGTAGCAGTCAGCATGAGACATTAACAGTCTCACTGAAGCGTAATAGTGAGATGTGTTTCGACAGCATTCAGACACGTTGGAATCTTGAACCATGATCAGTAAAGCCTACTGGATGGCTTTGACTGTGGAAGATTAAGTCCTCCTTTCCAAGTTGGTGTCTGGGATGCCCTCATTTGACATAAATGTCTTCTCTCAAAAGAGAAGCTGGCATTAAGAGGGAGAATATATCTGTATATGCTCCTGAGCAGATACCTTTGTTGAACGAAAGAAGATCCTCATGGCTCAGGGTCATATGGCTTTAGAGGGGGAAATTCCGAAGGAAAACCAAGAAGCCATATAAATACCAGGGTATCTAGCAGCCATGAGTACTATTGTACAATCTGACCTTGGATCCTTTGAGGAAGTCGTAAAGCATCAAGTCTGGAAGGATGCTATGCACGAAGAGTATGAGTCCATTATGAAGAATGATGTCTGGGATGTGGTTCCAAGACCATAGGACAAAGCAGTTGTCACCTTGAAATGGCTCTACAAGATCAAGCATGGATCTGATGAAAGTGCTGAAAAGTTCAAGGCAAGATTAGTTGCCTGTGGCTTCTCTCAAAAGGAAGGCATATATTATGATGACATATTTGCACCTGTGGCCTGATTCACCACCATTCAATCTATTATAGCCCTTGCTGCTACGCAAGGATGGAGTCTTCATCAGATGATGTGAAGACCGCATTTTTCTGCATGGTGTGATAAAGGAAGAGATATATGTGGAGCAACCTTTGGGGTTGGAAGTCTAGGATTGGGACACCCATGTCTGCAGGTTGAAGAAAGCCCTCTATGGGCTGAAACAAGCACCCTGAGATTGGTACAAGAGGATAGATAGCTACTTGATGAAGCTGGGCTTCACTCGAAGTAATGCTGATCCGAACCCTTACTTCAAGGTTGTCAAGGGAAAACCTCTCATTCTGGTGCTGTATGTGGATGACCTCTTCCTGACAGGTGCTGACCCTCTCATTCATTAGTGCAAGAGGGAGCTCGCTGCTGAGTTCGAGATGAAGGACCTAGGACTGATGTCTAGGCCTGAAGGTCTAGCAGAGACCTGGCGAGATTTTCCTTTTTCAAGGAAAATACATTATGAAGTTTCTGGTATGATGGACTGTAAGTCCATGGAACTCAACTTTAAGAAGTTGAGTAGCAGCGTTGCTGGGCCCGTCCTACTGAGTATCGTCAACTCATAAGGATCCTGATGTTCTTAATGAACACTTGTTCGGACATATGTTGTGCAGTGAACACTTTGAGTCAACACATGGTTGATCATAACATTCACTGGGTTGGTGCCAAGAAACTCTTGAGATATCTCTAAGGCACGATAGACCATGGGCTGAGATACACTGCCGGGAGTATGACACTCCATGGATATACTAATGCCGATTGGGCTGGCAGTGTGGTGGATCGCAAGAGCACATCTGGATGCTACTTCACATGTAGATCTGCTTCGGGCAGGAATCTAAAGTCGGTAGCCTTGAGCACTGCTGAGGTCAAATACATTGTAACATGTATGGCCTGTTGTGAAGTCACTTGGTTGCGAAAGCTCTTCCGTGAGCTGTTCAAGCATGTGCTAGATGCCACCGTTATCCTTTGTGATAACCAGAGGGGGATTCATTTGTCATAGAATCCCGGGTTCCACGATTGATCCAAGCATGTTGATGGCTGGTACCACTTTATCTGGGATATGGTACAGCGAGGCGCCGTAAGGCTCGATCATATAGGAACTAATGAGCAGGTCACGGATATTCTCACAATGCCCTTGGGGAAGGTCATGTTCATAACCTTCCGTGAGAATCTTGGTATCATGGAACGATCCTATTCTGAGGGTCCTGTTGGACGATGAGCTCTGGGAGCTCTGGGGGGCTTTTGGGGATAGCTTCTCGAAGCTATGAGAAACCACAAGGCTAGGCTTGTCGAACCTTGTTGGTGTGCTTGGACCCCACCGTTATGATTATTGAGTTGGTTTACCTCTCATTATCTATGCCCCGTATGCATCCTACCCATTGAGTTCAGGGCTCATGGGAAGTACCTCTCATTTGGCCAATGAGATGGGAAAGGCTAGAGACTAGTAGCAAAGATTGATGGACGCATCAGAATTTGCCGTACTCTCTATCTAGGATGGCACGGTCCAACCACTTGATCTGGGATCAAGTCTTGTGAGGTCTCGGACCTCTGCCTGACTTCGGGTCAGATGAACCAACTTCGGGTTGGTTGGAGACTCTTTGTGAGTCCGATAGAGGTTTTGACCTCTGGGCTGAATCTGTCAGCCGGGTATGATGTCTTTGTGACTGACCCACTTCTGTTCTGAAATAAAGAGGCTAGCAAAGCAAGTTACGGCGGGATGACGCACGATGTTTGGATTGCACTTGTGGACGGAGTTCTCCCTAGTTGAGAGGGAGTGTTAAAATTGGACAACTAGGACCAAACTCCGGGTTGTGCTGCTCAGATGACGATCGCAATATTTTTATTGGATTCCTCTTTCGGAGAGGTGTAAGATTGATCTAAAGATCATCTCGATCGGATGAGCAGAACATGTACTTTGAATTTATTCCACTTATGTGCTAGGTCAGCCTGGAATAAAATATAGACTTAAATGTCTTAAAGGACGTGTCACACACCCCCAAAGATTCCTATATATTGGAGAGACTTAGAGTTCATTTGACACACATTGCTGTGGAGGAATTCTCTCTCTCTGGATAGCGTTGGAGCTATGATATATATGGACTGTTCTTTGTTTGGGTTGTTATGGGTTATGTGTGACACGCTTGGCTGAATGACCTATTGAAGACTTTGCTGGTAGAAGCATCCTGCCGATCTTCATAATGCCACCATTTATTATCTATGTTTTGGCTTGTCTTCTATCGATCTATTAGCATGTTCTATCTTCTTCAGTATTGTGCCCTAATCTGAAATGACATAGAACATAGGCATAAATTAACACTATGTAACTAGCATTTTCACTGAGAGCTGCAAAGTAACGCCAGGGAGTGGGGAAAACAATAATTAAGTGAAAAATATGGAAATTTTAGTTCCTATATATCTTTCAAAGAATGTAATAGGAGGTTAAAATTTAAAAGAAAGTTACACTAACATAAAGGAACACTAATATAATTGTCCCAGAATAATGGCATACTAATGATGGTATCGAAGATCCTTCAATAGTCGCTCCAAGGAGATTTCTCTAGCTCTTCAAATTATTCAAATAACTGTTGAAACTAAATATTCAAACCTACTCTAAATCCATCATCAAAAGGTTTTCAATGTGCCAGAAAGGGGTATTTAAAGGTTTTTTTTAAAAAAATTTCAATTGTTTCTACAAGACTGTTTTAAAGCTGGTCCAAAACTTCCTTCTAACAACTTTAAAAGATGTCATACAACCACCTTCAATAAATTTCTATACAAATACACTTTATGAAGTAATCCATATAGAGAACACACCAATAGCCCAGAAGAGGAAAATGAAAAGTTTATCTATAGTTACATTTTACTCTAAAAAGTATTCATATCAAAATCTGTTAACGTCAAACCAAAATTTTGTAATTTTTAAGATCCTAAGTTCAGCACCAACTGCCCAACAGCCTAGAAAACTTGACAAGAAGACCCTGACTGTTCTTGTACGCTATAATACAAGATGGTCAACAATGTCATGAATTATAGCAAGAACCTACAATTGTTTCAGCATGTCTTATCTTTTTAACTGATCCATCATCTTGAATCTGTCTAGCATTCTCTCAATCATCAAAATCAGCATTGTCAAGCTTTAAAAATATATCATTCACTCCAATCTAGAAACAAAAATATGCATTCACAACTCAATTTACCCAGTATTCTGCTGGCCTCATTCTTAAGTTGTAAGTTGATGCCATACTCATGCAGTAAGCTCCCGCGTCATGGACCACCATTCCTGCCCACTGAAAGAGGATAGCCACTCAAAGTTAAGCCACAAGTGTATGCCTTCAAAGAAGCATCACAAAATAATTCTAGAAACAATTAAATATCATATTGGAAAATCGATTCCTTCTCATCATGCATGTATATTAGGTGTGGTAATTATTGTCCTATAACTAACCACCATTTCTGGAGTTGGAAGTTCCATGTCCTTTCCTAAAAATTTTGCAGACTCGCAAACAGGCCCAACAACATCAAAAGTTTGAATTTTTGCCTTTGGGGCAGGTGGAGAAATTAGCTCAATGTGTTGTGTATCAAGAATAATATTAGTTAGAAACATCTCAAAATATCAAAATCATTTTATGATTCATATCACAACTTTCAGACTGTGTGCCTATCATGAGAAAGAATGGTCTATTTAGTATATGGGAATCTCAATACCAGTAATATTTCATGTCAACAAGGAGACTACAAAAGTAGGACAAATTATCCCTTCTATATTCATTTGGAAATGATCATCCCTTTAATCATGCATCATCAAAAAAAGTTGGGTTTGGCCCAAGTCAAATTTATGTACTAACTTGGTAAGCTCCATAAAGGCTAGGCCTAATAAGCTCTGCCATGCTGCCATCAATTACAATGAAGTTTTTGTTACCATTTGTCTTGACTCCAACAACTCAACTCACAAGAACACCAGAGTTTGCAACAAGAGATCTCTGAGGCTCAACAATGAGTGTAATATTTCCAGATAATACCAGCTCTCTTACCTGAAGAAACAACCCATGGTGCAAATATACATCTTTAAAGTGTCTATATATATTCTCAAAATAGCTGTAACAAGGCCATCACAGTAACTTGGGCAGCAAAAGAGTGTAAGATTGAATAAAAATTAACTTAGTTTAAGCCAATGCTTAAAAGCTTTAAGGACTTACAGAATTTATAAGATCCTTAGGGGTAGGATGCGCTTCACCCTTGTGATAGTAATCAATGCTTAAACCTCCTCCAATATTTAGATACTTAATTTCAAATCCTTGACCATGTATTTGGTCAATATACTAGATCATTATAACTACAACATCCTTAAATATGTTCACCTACAAAACCAAAGTAATATTAAAGAAAAATAATGTGCACCTGCTTGCAATTAACAAACTGGGAAAATCTCTTTACACATAAAACGTTTCAAGCAAAAAAATTATCACTTCAGTCTCATACAGGAGTTAAATATTACATAAGAAAACTAGAATATACTTTTAACTATCGTTTTGTACGGGAAAATGCAGTCCTGGGGTTTGTTAAAACCTTCATCATCTAAACTAATGTGTTAGACTTGGACAACAGACGTAAAATAATAAAACTTGTTTAAACAGCAGTGGCATATGTCTGGTTGGTCCATCTGAGCACAAAGTGCAGTTCCACAATAGAATGAATTTCCTATGGTTAAATCAGAAAATTCTGACTTGCTGGGTAACAAAAATATCATGATTACAAGTTATTTTACACTTCTTTTAAATTTTAGTGTCATCATTCTGGCCTTTTTCATCAACTTTCAGGAATTCTGTAGAAATCGTTAATGTGGAATATTACACAACAAGGTAATAGTCCAATGTTTTAGCTTTGGTTTTAATCTTATGCTTTTAGCTTAATTGTCAATGCTTCACAGAACTTAACATTCTAACTTATAGCCTAAGTCTAATAAATTTGGAACTAAATTATCTTTGAAACTTCATCTCCATGTGAATGTACTAAAGTGAAAGTTGGCACAAGAGCTTTCTTATAATATCAGCACATGAAAACACTTTGTCTGATGTAGCTTCATATCTTCCTCTTCCGCTTTATACATCCTACTTCTGTATTGAATCAATATTGCAAGCAAGGAAAACCAAACAGTTGATGCTGATTTTTATTTTATCCACCATGGAGAGAAAGTATGACACTGTTAGAAGATAAGTCAAGCAGGAAAAAGTTGGATCCAACCTCAAGTATACATGTTGAAGACAATAGTTTTGACATGCAAATATTTTTACAAAAATGAATAAGTCAAAACCTTGATCAGAAATACCCACCATATGGCCATCCTCACAGTCGTTGGCTTCATATAGGAAATAGAAATCTAACAAGATAACCAATGACTTTCAATGACTCGTTAAAACAGCTGAGATTGACCTATCATAATTTTAGAACTTCAGCCAATCATTGGATTATAATCTAAGAGATTTTGCAAACTAACTTGCATTAAGCCAAAAACATTGAAGTAGAAAACAATACCAGTAAAACAGTCATCCATAATTATGGAGCTTTTAGAAAGTGAAAAATCAGAAATTAGCGTTCCAGCAATTTTAAGAGATATTTAAAAATTTTAATACAAAATATTAATTGATCTCGAACAATAAATAATAATAGAATTATTTACAACTTAACTAGAGTAATACAGAAAATAAACAAAAATAATTCTACATGCCTATATCAAAAAATTTAGTCAATTCAACAACCAAAGGAAAATTGATAATCAACAATGGAACACTTGAAAATGTGAACAACAAACACCATTGTTCCCTTTACTTTTTTGGATTCTACAAATGAAAAATTAAATCAAAAGAGGGAATTGATTAATTAGAGTGCCAAGCAGATAGATGGAACCTGTAATTGATCACCGATGTTGATAACAAAAGAATTAGGAATTGAGTTGACAGAAATCCAGTGTCCATTATTGAGCACTTGTAAATCGGGCACCTTATCCTAAAGAAGAAGAGTGAGTACAGTGGGGTCTGAATGGGCTGGTAAACTGAATGTAAGCTCAGGATTGGAGCACTTGGGATAGTAGTTTATAGCCATTTGTTGCTCGTGCTTTCCCAACGCTTTGTCAGCTAGGAAGTCAACTTCCACTCCCAGGCTCTCAGATATTTCCTCTAGCAATCTTAGAGCAAGTGTCCTTACTTCTCTGCAATAGATACTGGCACGTTCTCTGCCATACTCATCAAAATTACACACACATATCTAACAAACAAAAGAAGCAAAATATTAACCTATAATTAGCAGGTTTCGAAGGCCAAGTATGAACATGGTCTTCTACGGATAACAATGATGTCTCAGGTAGTCCCGCCAGTTGAACACTTGATCTTTTTGGACGTTGAAGCTGGTAGAAAAACGTGTTTTACTGAATGGATCGTCAGAATAGTATTCCATTCGGTCTTCCACATGCATAGTGAAAAACTCCTCTGCCACTTCCACCATCTTGTTGCTCACCACATCTGGAATGCCATGATTGATTATCTGTTTGTACATGCAATAATAATAATAAGGTGAACGCCAAGTCAATCTCTCCCAGAATAGTCGTTCCATCAGTTCCATTGAAGGGGGCCCATCCATCCGTCACATTTGCTGGGCTAACAGATTGATTTCCCCCAATTTGGAGAGGGTTTGGATCAGAATGTTCGATGAAGATATGATTCACAAGCTAAGGATAGCTATTAGTCAATGGACCAGTACTTCTCGCTGTCAAATATTTCATATTTTGAGGATCCAAGGCACTTTTAACAATAGAGGAAGGCTTTCTCGAAGCATGATAGGTTGCATATGCAATGAAGGTTAATATTAGAACATAAGTTATGTACGCGCTGTGGCTCAGTTTTGATTGAAAACACTATAACCGATCACAAAAATTACTCTCTTTAAAAATATATATATATATGAAGAAGATTTTTTTGAGAAAATACTGCAAACTCCATTTACAAGCATAAAATAGAGCATCCAAGGAAAGATCCCTGGAGTAGCCCCTTAAACAACATCATAGGATGTTAAGCTACATCCCCAAAAAATTAACGGAAGGCAGGCTCTGTGTAGCCAGCGACCTACAATATGCCAAAATATATGTTCAACTTATTGGCCATGGAAAAATAAAGAGGGCCGACATCATTTTCCTCACAAAAACTCATTGTCACTTTGCACTGTAGCTCAGCAGACATCAAATTGTAAAAAATTATGATTAGGTCTACCCATCTTCATTTGTATGGTCCCCAGGTTTAGTAATTCCTTTCCCCATGGAAAACTGGGCCATGCAACACTATTCTCATGGCTCCGAGAAAAAACCACTGAAGTCCCCAACTTATGCAAATATGAAAAACAATCAAAAATAAAATTACGAATTCATCAAAGGATCAATACCTGCGAATGAAGAAAAACCTACAACCCTGAATCCATTACTCCCTCGTTCACCCAACCGACATTTGGCGAATTTGCTGATGAAGAATAGTCTTGATCGAGATTTTCTCTGGTAAGCTATAAATATTCCCTAAAAATTGGTTTTCATTTAATACAAACATCTGGCTCAAATCATAGTAATACAATCCAATAATTAAGCTAGGTGCAAGTTCACAAGAAAGGTCAATCTCTGTCACTATGAAAAGAAGGATCTTGGTAACATATCAATCTCAATGACATCACAGTGTTGAAATTACCTCTGCCTCAATTCAGTACTACTCTTATAAGATTATTTCGATACCACAACAGTGAGTAGAATGATTTATAAAGGTGTATTTACAGTTAAGGCTTAGTGTGACAAAAAGATATCGGTATAATCCATATTACAGTGAAGATCTTCAGTGTTATAATCACAGGTCAACTACAGTCTCGGTATAATCAAACACATGATAAGTATGACACTACAATTTGGAACTACCACAGTAAAAAATCTATCACTGTTTTGTGCTACCACAGTGAGAAAGGTCTCACTGGTTCGGTGCCATCATAGCTTGATGAGAAGTATGCCATTTCAGTTTGATGGTATCACATAGGGTCTCACAGAAATGGTCAACAGAAGTCAGAGACATGTACAGTGAAGTACTTACAATCGAAGCACAAAATAAGGTCAAAACAGTAATATGTATACACAGTGAAATAGTACATTCGAGGATCTCGGAATAGCTGCTTACATTGAGTTTGAAAGAATATGAATTCTTTCCTATGAAGTTGACAGTGCAAGAACCAACTAAAAGAAAGAACTAGTTTGAAGGTATAACAAATAAGATCTAACTATGTAACTAGGTAGGTCTTCATTATAATGACTATGTAATTATGTACTTATGTAAATATGAAGTCAATAATAATAAAATGAATCTTTGGTTTACTTGCTTCATGGGTTTGACACCAGCTTGGAGAGGAATTTATAATATTTTAAATGAGTGCTCATACACATCCTAATTCCTTTTGATTGAATAAAAATTATTTTTTTAAGATCAAACATGAAAGACTACTAACTTACATATGTAGGCATGACATGCCTCTCCAATAATCATTTACCTCCATTGTGGAAGACAAATATATAAGAACCAATGTTCAAATCGAATAAGCATCAATTAATATCATATTATCTTGGTGAAGAGAAGCTAAAGAATAGTGTAGGAGAGAAAATAAACGAGACATATTTTAGACCCCTAGATGGAATTTTTGGACCTATATTTTTTCTAACCTGTAGACCTGTAGTAAGCACATTAATCTCTAAATTTAGGCCAATGTAGCATCCACAATTTTGGCCTATTTCAGGCCTGAAATTTAGCCCTATGGCCATTGTAATTTTGGCCTATTTTAGGTGTAGGATACATATAGACTCATATCAACATTCTACAAGGACCTATGTGTAGGATACATATAGACTCATATCAACATTCTACAAGGACCTATTTGAGGCGAATCCAACATTCTAAAAGGACCTATGTCAAAAGGGCTCAAATCATAGTAACAGTCCAATAATTAAGCTAGGTGCAAGTTCACAAGAAAGGTCAATCTCTGTCACTATGAAAAGAAGGATCTTAGTAACATTGCAATCTCAATGACATCACAGTGTTGAAATTACCTCTTCCTCAATTCAATACTACTCTTATAAGATTATTTCGGTACCACAGCAGTGAGGAGAATGAGTTATAAAGGTGTTTTTACAGTTAAGGCTCAATGTGACAAAACGATATCAGTATAATAACTGGAGTTAAAGTTTTGGAAAATGCTAATTATGATCATTCACATCTATTGCTCAACAGTTGGTTGGCATGACTTCTACCTTCTGCAGAAGTACAGTAAAAATGTCATCAAAGAGTAGACTGACCCTTAAATTGTGGAATTTTGGGCAAAGAAAATGCTCCCTCTCAGGTAGAACCCACATTTTATCATTCCTTGAGCTTGATGGTTGTACTGCTTAAAACCCAGTTCCTCTTGGTTCAGGTAATGGTCAAGTAATTGTTCCACCAAAAATCTCGCTGCAGATTGAGCTCACTCTCACTTTTGACATGCCATTCCTTTAGGCACTACGCTAGAATGGAATAAGGGCAGATGGCCCGGTATCTTACCAATCTCACCAAGAATCAAGCCCTCGTTGGTTAGCCCACACTTATTTTTAGAAAAAAAAACACAATTGTGTAATGTCTGCGAAGATTTCAAATGAGGCAATGTCTCTGTCAGTGTAAATATTATAGTCGGACTTATATGGACAAAACAATGTTCCCTTTCAGTAGAACCTACACATTAACATGCACTAAGCCTCCTATATGCACCACGAGACACATATACTTTCTCTCAGGGACCGTGTCCGAGGAGTAACAATTCCACCTAAAAATCCTCCTCGGGAACTTGGACCCTTCCTCAACGCTTTGATGTGTCATTATGGTGTGGTAGACCACATTTAGAATGAAACTATGGTAAGTGGTTTAATGCTCTATCAACCTTGTGAATGGAGGTCCCGTTGGTGACTCCACATTTAATTTTGAAAAAACGACATATACTCGTGAACAAGGTAATGTTAGAATGAAACTATTGGTAGATGGTTTAATGTTCGTCAAGCTCACCGTTGAAAAGATGTCCTATCGGTGAATCCACATTTAATTTTGAAAAAACTAATATTGGGTACTATGAACGAGGTAATGTCCTTTTCATGTAGAATCCACACTTGATTTTGTAAAAGATCTCATTGTTAAGAATCGTATCATGCAAGAGAGAGCTAAGGAGCTGGACGTTTTGGCATGCCATGGGTTTGAATGTTAATGCCTTCCGGGATGCAACAACATTTTAACTTTTGGATATATAGACATATAGTGATAACTCCTTTTTATAATATCTATGAATTATTTTTATGTCGTATCCGCAACCGTAAAGTGGTGGATTATAGAAGTCTTCCTTTACTTGAAAATGAAGGTTCAATGTAGGTTTTAACCGGCGATTTAATCAGGCACCCCCCCATGCCCGTGCCGCATTTTTTTTTTATTGAAGTTGGAAGACCCATTGATAGATCGATTTATTGATAACAACGTGGAAAACTTGTTTGAAGCACCAGGTCAACCTCACTACCTAGCCGTTGAACCCCTACGCGTAAAATTACATTGGAAGCACGATATGAAATCCGACTATCGTATTCTAGCTCCGGGTTGATTTATGCAAGTAGGTTAGCTTTAAAGAGTTTCAAAGCATTGAACCATGGTTCGCTACTTATTTTCAGAAATATAGTTTGTTTGTATGACTCGTTTTTAGCAAATTATTTGATAAGATGGTCTAGTTATTCTAGTTATTCCAATGACCTTTCGTGTCCCTCCATTTCTAGTGGAAATCGATGGCAAATTCAACTCGCATGTGATTCTTATGGCCACCTCCCGGAGGCATTTTTACCAAGTGGCATATTTTTCTTATATTTATTTTTAGCTAATGTTAGTATTTAAAATCGTATGTTACTACATAAAATATATGGATGTATGCATATGTTCATTCTATTTCTTAAATTGTCTATTGAAATAAGAGTTAGTTATGACTCCAGACCAAGCATTCCTTATTCTTCATGTTCATTCTTCCATGTACCACAAAGTACAAAGGGATTCAAATGAGATAGGATCCTCTTTTCTCAAATTCATTGTTGCACCAACATTACACTAGAGAAAAATACATTTTTTTGTGTTTTTATGGGCTTCAAATGTTAACCCTCTTTGTAATATCCAACAATGGCCTTGTGATACTTGAAGTTTAGAAAAATGGTAAGAAGTGGCTTGAAGCCCTTGAAATGGGGTGGAAGTTTAAGATGTTTTCTAATGCTTGGATCATGGAATTTTTTTTTAATTATGGAGCATGTAATAAAACTTTTATCCGTTGTTTTTGGCATATTAGGTGGGATTTCATGGAACTAAAGAATTGTGGATCTTTCTACAAATTTGTCAATAAGCCGTATATGGTGTATGTATTTACTATTATCCATGCCGGATAATAGGTCTTTCTTCCCCAAATAGAGGGAGAAACTTATTGATAAGTGCAAATTTGCTATAAATTGTATTTTGTGTCTATTTATTGCAAAATAGGAAGTTTATCTTCATAAATAAAGGAGGAATGTTACCGAAAAGTTTATTCCAAATTAAAAGAGACTTGTTTGGATTATTCATACATTTCTGAATATAGGTCAATTGATATCATTAATTTTTTTGAAAAATGTAATTACTCAAAGCATTAGGAAGATGATCCTTATGGATGTCTTTTATCATTTCATTGATACTAGTTGAATTGTATCATGAATACTAAAGTTTGACACATAAGTACTTAATGATTTTTGCACTTATTGTTGAATTAGACTCACTACAGGAGGAAAAACATGCATTTCCTTAATATAAATGCAATATTTACGAAAATCATAATTTGCTATTTTCTAGGATTTTTTCATGAAACTCTTCTCCAACAAATGACCATGTGCATAGATGTATTGTATATATATATTCTCGCTACTCACTTGGCTCAACTCATGTTTAGATGATAGGAAGTGACCTTTGTGGAATGAAAGAGCACCAAAGGGGGAGTTGATGGGTAGTAGGATGGCCATTGAAGAAGAAGTCATAGTTTTGAAATCCTACATGGACTTTCTCTATGTGGAGGTCAGAGAAGGTCTGTTTGAATAACATAGAGCAAGGTAGGGGTCTCAATCCATAGTCGTACTTAAGAGTCTCCATGGGTAGCTTACGTAGGAATGTATGTTTCCACATCTCTTGGTGGTTCACATCTAATTATAAGACAAGACCACATGTCCAACTGGCGTGCCGCAACATCAGTTGCAACCAGGAGTGCAAACTTTCTCGAACATAATCCAGCAAGAATCACATCACGTTGTGATTGTTGTATATCTCCATGCAAAGCACGAGCATTTGGCAAAGATCCAGCGAGTTCAAATTCATCATTAATTGTCTCAGTAAAAACAATCACACTTCCCCCATTGTTATAGCAGCAAATAACATCTGGTATAAATTGTGGTCTTGCTGAATAGAAACAAGGAAGAACGATGTGTCTCACACCTCTACTAGCTTCCATCTTATCATCTCCCACAAGATCTGTAGTTTTTATGTCATGTTTCAAGTACCTTGATGCAATATTCTATACCCAATCTAGCATTGTTGCACTAAAAAGAAGCGCCTGAACCTTGCTTGCATCCTCAACTTTTCCAAGAATGATCTTCACATGTTCTAAAAAGCCCATGTTCAGTATTTCATCAACCTCATCCAAGACACAAAATTTCAAGGATTTCAAATTCAACGTCCCTCTTTCAATATGATCCTTAATGCGCCCAGATGTACCTACAATGATATTCACACCTCTATTACCATATTTCTGTGGACCATAGGGAGCACCTCCATATACAGAGGATGAATGAAGGCCAACAACTCCACCATAAACCTCAAAGTCAACATGGACCTGTTTTGCAAGCTCCCTTGTTGGAACTAACACAATCACACTGGGGGCCCTTCCATAGGCTGCATTCTTACCTTTGGCATTTGGACCACTTGTTAACGACTCCACAATAGGAAACACAAAAGCCAATGTTTTACCCTGGCCTGTACAAGCTCGACCACCCATGTCCGAGCCATTGAAGATAATCTCAAAGGACATTACCTGGATGTGGCAGAGTGACTCAATCCCCTTGGACTTGAGCTTCTGCCTCAGTGGCACCAAGATATTGAAATTAGAAACTGCATTGGGATTCTCTTCTTTCTCTTCCTTTTGTTCTTCTTCTTCCTCTTCGACATCGTTGCCCCGTGTTTTCTTCTTCTTCTTCTTGCTGCGCTTGGGACTGGAATCTTCACCTATGACAAAACATCATATCTGACTAACAAGGAAGTATAATGCTTGATACCTTGTGTAGCTAAATCTAACAATGGTTCCCTTCGTATCACCTTATTTTTGACAACAACTTCCTATTGTTACATTAGTTTATATTTCACCTACATGGAAAAATTGTAAATGGTGCTAGATCCATGATATGTTGAAAACATTGACCAACACGCGGGCCTTGCATTACCAATCTATAGTAGCTGTCAAAGAGATGAATCCAAGCTAAAATATATGCTCAGCTTTCTCTGCTGAAAAATGTCAATTCTTCTACAACATCCTGGCAATATTTTTTTGGTTCATGAGAACATCCAAGGACCAATGCACATAAGGGCATGTGTTGTATACTAATGCTTTTATAAGGATACACATTTTTTTATTTCTGCGTAAGAAAAACTCCTATCCATAAATGGCAGCCCTATCTAGAAGACATAAGTGCCCAAAGAATTGTGTTGAAACTATAGAGGTTGGTAGGATTATTTCTTTATGCATGTTTTTGGTTAAATTGAATGATATTTAGCCATAGAACAACCAATCACATGCAAGAAACATATTAACTAGAACTACCCATTTCCTCAAACTTCAGCTCCTTCATAACTTGAAATTTATCCACAAATTCCTGCATATTCTTCACTACATCTTCCACATTAAAATCATTCATAGTCTCTCTTGAGGTAGAGTAATTCCCTATAGGATTCTTTGATTGCTTCTGCTTAAGTCAATCTCTCTCATATGAATCTATTTCCTTCTGTCTCTATAACATGGCAGCAGTCATATCCTCTTCTCCATTGTAAAGCCATGTATCATCATCATCCGATGGAAGGTCCAAACCCACAAAATCAGATGAGGAATGGGGCAAGGACAAAATTTCATCAATGCATTCAACCGGAGCATGCATTACTTTATTTGTAATATTCCCAATTAGCAGCAGCTAATTGGAAATATTAATTTTAATCAATTTTGCCTACTATAGTTAAATTATAAATAAAAGTGAGTAGAGGGGGACATAACTCACTCTAAACATAAATTTCACTCCGTAGTAGACACAACGTTGTAACTTAAGTAGGCCAAGGGGGGAAAAGAGACCATGTAGAGAGGGGACCCACTAGAGCACATGGAGGGACTGCGCAGGTTGAGTTGGCAGTGTGGGGCAAAGAGAGGCTAAGTTTGAGATGATGGGCCTAGGGTTTGAGAGAGAGTCCAACGTTATAAAAGGAGGAGAACCTCCTCAGTTTGGTCATTCGAGTTTATGCATTTGGAGCTGGTCATTACGACTTTGAGCACGCTGGCTGTTTAGCCTGTCTGCAGCACTGTTTAGTGCATTGAGTGTCTCTGTTATGAGATCTCACCCTCAGCCCCGGGAGACTTCGAGTGCTCACTCGGGTGAGGCATTCCCATCAGTATTTTGTAGGAGGATCAAGTTGCGTCATTCGTGGAGGAGCATTGCATCTATTGACTTCGCAATCCTGAGAGGGAGGATGTAGCCCATATTGCGGAAGCTCCAGTGTGGTATTCTTTTGGAGCATTTTGGTCAGGAGATTGAGCAGGGGGACAGCCGTTACCTATTGGAGACTTTTTGTTGAGCGGGGGATCATATTTTTGAGGATTCCAGTCAGTCTCAGCGTAGCCCTTGGGAGGATAGCGTAGATCCTCAAGGGAGGTATTTTCGGAGGTTGTCCATTCCAGAAATGCTCTTTGGGATTTCTCGGGTTTGGTGAGTAGAGGTTGATTCCAGAGTTTCAGCTTATTCTGAGTAGGGGAGCAGCCTCGTATACTCATCTTGTTCCAGCAGCAGCAGCTACACGACAGTTTTCCAGCAGCATTGGACGCAGATCAGAGAACAGCCATTCCAGCAGCATTCTGAGAGTATTTCTTAACTTGCCTTGTGCAGGTTTAGGTGCCATCACTCTAATCACCTATTGTACTCACTTATATTTCTCAGTATAATAAAATGGCGCAGAATTCTCTCTGCATTTCTTAAGTATCTGTTACATGTCCTATATATATGATATTGAATGCTTACACTACTGTTATTTTTCTCCTCGAGCATTCCCGTTTCTATACCACTTGGTGTGTTTCCCCATACTCTTAGACAGAGTCTAGAAAGGGTCAGATAGCCTCTAGATCTCACCCTCTTTTCAGAGGTGAAATATCTAGTACATGCCCTCCCATTCCATCTCTGGTTGGAGTTTTCTTGTGTTTTAGAGATATCCCTGAAAGGGGATATTACAGTGGTATCGAAGCATAGATCTGGCTCAGCCTGTGGAGTTAGTTGTCTGTGACACCGGAAGAGAAACCGTGGGGATATTTTTCTATGAAAAAAGAGGGTAGGCAGTATCTTACCCACCAAACGCAGTAGAGGTGGAAAATATGGGGGTCTCACAACAGTGTGACCAACATTTACCAGCCTTCAGTAGGCCAACCAGGATCACAATACCTACATTCTTACCTCCAGTACCGAGTGAGAAAGGGAGGTGGCATGATCATATACCCTTTGGAGATTATTTTCGCGAATGGCAGTTCGTGGGGGAAAACTTGAGAGTGGCTTTGCCCTTCGGAGATTATTGGCAGCTCAGGCAGGATGAAGGAGGAAGGAACAGTGGGGGGTCTAGCATACCTAGCACACGGAGGTTCGAGCACAACCCTTCTTGGGGGTACCTTTTCCCACGTATGATGGATCCCGCGATTTCACGGTTCAAGATCGAGTGGAAAAGTTGGATGCCTCTTTCCGGCTTGGCCAGGAATAACCGGAGGAAACCATCGAAATGGCTACCTCGCACTTGGGGGATGAGGGCACGGGATCATGGGGAGCATGTAGATACACCCGATGTAGCACGGGGTCCCGCATCTGCGTCAGAACTTCTTTGACCTTATCGGTTGTGGCATCTTGGTAGAGAGAGTAGAGCTTACCCCAGTGGTGCCATCCATTGAGGTGATGACCGGGGTAGTGTCCGAGTCTTCAGGTGGTAGCAGCGCGTGACAGATGGGTGAGGTGTGAGGAGATGTATCCACCTTTGATGAGGCACCAGTAGATACAAAGGTATTGGACGATGGTCGCACACAACGGTGTCATCAGCTTCGAGCCGACCTTCAAGTTTTGAAAGGGAAGGCCACATCGATGAAATATCTAGTACATGCCCTCCCATTCCATCTCTGGTTGGAGTTTTCTTGTGTTTTAGAGATATCCCTGAAAGGGGATATTACAGTGGTATCGAAGCATAGATCTGGCTCAGCCTGTGGAGTTATTTGTCTGTGACACCGGAAGAGAAACCGTGGGGATATTTTTCTATGAACAAAGAGGGTAGGCAGTATCTTACCCACAAAACGCAGTAGAGGTGGAAAATATGGGGGTCTCACAACAGTGTGACCAACATTTACCAGCCTTCAGTAGGCCAACCAGGATCACAATGCCTACATTCTTACCTCCAGTACCGAGTGAGAAAGGGAGGTGGCATGATCATATACCCTTTGGAGATTATTTTCGCGAATGGCAGTTCGTGGGGGAAAACTTCAGAGCGGCTTTGCCCTTCGGAGATTATTGGCAGCTCAGGCAGGATGAAGGAGGAAGGAACAGTGGGGGGTCTAGCACACAGAGTTCAGAGTTGCAGCATACCACTGGGGGTACACCTTTTCCCACGTATGATGGATCCACTGATTTCACGGTTCAAGATCGAGTGGAAAAGTTGGATGCCTCTTTCCAGCTTGACCGAATAACGGAGGGGGAAACCATCAAAATGGCTACCTCGCACTTGGGGGATGAGGGCACACAGGATCATGGGGAGCATGTAGATACACCCAGTATGACACAGGGGTCATCTGCGTTGGAGACTTCTTTGACCTTATCGGTTGGCATCTTGGTAGAGAGAGTAGAGCTTACCCCAGTGGTGCCATCCATTGAGGTGATGACCGGGGTAGTGTCCGAGTCTTCAGGTGGTAGCAGCGCGTGACAGATGGGTGAGGTGCGAGGAGATGTATCCACCTTTGATGAGGCACCAGTAGATACAAAGGTATTGGACGATGGTCGCACACAACGGTGTCATCAGCTTCGAGCCGACCTTCAAGTTTTGAAAGGGAAGGCCACATCAATACGAGAGGCTATTTTGTTACAAAACGAGGAGCTAGAGGGCATGAGAGTGGTTTGTGCCGAGTCAGCGGCCAAGTTGGCCCACATTGGGGAACGGCTAGATTCCCTAATGGTACAGCTAAAGGACACAGTTGAGTGTCAGAGCAGCCCCCTTCAGGCATGCATAGACGGGGCTAGCAGCATTGTTGGGTCAGCTCTTTCCATTGGAGAGAGAGAGGTGGAGCCACCTAGGCAGACCTCATACGTTGACTTGGTTAGCAGGATGAGACAATCGGAGTTGCATAGGGTGTAGCATCCACATGTTGAGGTCGGATGGCGAGAGATTTTGAGTTGGTACCTGGTGGAGTGGGTTCTAGAGATATTTGTGGACCTGAGTGTAGTTCAGCAGGAGTTTCCAAGTGTTGGGAGTATAGGAATCCCAGACTGGCATTGGGATCTAGGTGGGACTACCTGTTTTTTCCCAGGCAGGTCGGTTGACTATGTCTTAGAGGGTACAATTGGCCTAGCAGTTGAGCATGTGCATTCGCTTGGGGAGTTTTGGTCAGCTCCAGTGGCCAACCAGTTTATGGGCAAACTCTCTAGGTTGTCTTAGTATGGCACTTGTACGCAAGGTCACAGGGTGATCAACATACCTTAGCAGGAGCTGATCGAAGGAGGTGGAATTGACAGACCACCAGATGATGCCTTGTATGGGGCCGAGGATTCTTCACCTTTGTGTGGGGCACAGAGGTCACAGCAGAGCTGAGCAGTGGTGGTATCACTACTGACACTTAGGGAGATTCACTTCTCAGACCCCTCGGGGAGGGTTTGGAGTGATGATCCATTCGTCGGTGGGTATAGCGATGCGACGGTGGAGATGATGATACCGATTGGGGTTGGTCTGACATGTAGAGGCACAGCTCTAGGTCATCACATCCAAGGATGTGTGGGAACCTCTAGCATTGAGCAGTGGACTACTGGTGGACATGGAGTTTCATGGTGGTGTATCATAGTGTGTGGGACTGCATTGGGGAGTAGGAGTGTCCTACATCGCATTGAGAACACGCGTGGAGTGACCAATGCCTGGACACAGACAGGGCATGAGACGGTACAGGGTGGTACAACAGCAGTAGGGGGTATCCAGCATTATACATGGGTATGTCTCAGTGTGCAGTGGCATGTCAAGGAGTACAGGGATGATCGGTGGTATGCAAGGGTGTATGGTGCTGCACAGCAAGGTCTTAGAGTATTGCGTCCAGGGAGACTCACGGACAGGGACACGAGGCTTACCTTTGGGGGTAGTTCACCCAGGATCGATGGGGAGAAAAATGAGCAATACTTGATAGTATCTGTGGGGACTCATGCACCCGACCCTCTTCTACATCACTCACGGGCACAACCGATTTTGTTGTTGTCCTTTGGCACTTTGGGCATGAGTAGCAGGCTATGCGAGGCTCACCCAAGATATTTGGATGGCACTCAGCACACTAGGGGAGAGAATTCTCAGCAGTGGCACTGGGTCGGTGCGCTAGTTGGCAGCCACAGGTCAGGGGATGAGATGATCCTCTGCAGGGCTGGCACATCAATCATCGCTGAGCCTACGATTTGGGAGCAGGTCATGAGGGAGACATGTGTCACTCTTTTCTCAAGGCATGTTGAGACCATGCACGAGCAAAGGATACTGGGTATAGCAGAGGTAGCATCCCAATATGTGTCTGGGCTCCAAACAAAGTATCGACACATTATCGAGAGGGTGGATGGCATATGCAATGCAGATGAGGTGGCGGAGGTAGAACAGGAGGGCATTCCTTCTGTATGCCAGGGTGAGGACTCTTCTTTATATGAGTCCATAGGATCAGTTGAGGATGCTTCTGGGGAGCGAGAGAAGTCATGCAGAGATGATGATAGTAGACCAGAGCTGCATTCCAATGTACAGGGTGAGCAGTCAAGGGACTCTACAAGAGATACTCTGTGCGATGAGTCACTTGTGACGATTCAACTAGAGCAGTGTAAGATGGAGCCTGAGTCAGCGGAGGAGGATACTATGCACATCATGCATGATAGTCCTTTGGGGGAGAGCTAGATGGAGGCTCACATCGAGTCCGTGATGGATATGCGGCTAACCTTGGGTTTAGCCATTGAGGAGGAGCAGTCAAATGCACTGACATAAAGTACGGTGACAGTAGTTGCAGATCCATATCCTCTGGGGATGTTGGAGATTGATGGGATAGTCCTGCAGGGGGCGAGTAGACATCAGGAGCATTACATTCCCGATCAGGAAGGGATGAGTTGTTGGAGATGGTGGAGCACCCATTGTTGGGCCGACACACTGATGAGGTACAGATAGATGCACATGCATTCAGCAGGGCTGCAGTACTTTCAGGGAGCTGCATTCTCCAAGGGTACATATACGGGGCTTGCAGCATATCTAGCCCACTTTGGCACTTTATAGAGAGAGGTACCTTCCGCTATAGGCAGGTCTCATCGATAAACAGGACAGAGCAGCGTGAGTTTAGTATGGGCTAGTGACAACGCTCTAGATGTGTCCCATATGCAGTTGTCACTACCTTGGATCCTTCTTCCAAGGTAGATTGGCGGGAGATCATGAGTTGGTACCCTCTTGATGGTGCGATCTTCTTCATAGGGATCATAGCGAAGCAGGGGCCCTTACACATGATAGATGTTACAGATTCTAGTTGGCAGTAAGACACAGGTCAACATTTCTTCAACATTCCATCCCGAATTTAGGAGAGCAGGATTAGCATTGGATTGAGTCAGGGGCTAGATTAGAGGGAGGTGATGAGTTGGTACACAGTTGGTGGGGCAGCATATACAGTTACAAGTACAGCACAACAGGAGCCAGGAAGCATTGATGCTTGTTGGTGGTCTTCACTTCTTAAAGCATTAGTTATAGCCAAAGTTAGTGCGCAATCCGAGCCGCGGGACTTGGGAGATGATTGGCCATCGTGGCGTGGGGATCCAAGATGATTTTTTGATGACAGGTACAGTGAGAGATCAGTTTGGGATCCCAGCATTGAGAGATCCCTCCATATCAAGGTGATACAGAGGACAGGGGAGATTCAGTGTTGCATCTAGGACCCAGGCACATTTTACAATGATGGTGGGGAGCATCAGCTAGAGAGGGGGCTTGTTCAGGCATTGCTTGAGGACAAGCAATTTTTGGCAGGGAGGACTGTAATATTCCCAATTAGCAGCAGCTAATTGGAAATATTAATTTTGAACAATTTTTCCTATTATAGTTAAATTATAAATAAAAGTGAGTATAGGGGGACATAACTCACTCTAAACATAAAGTTCACTCCCTAGTAGACACAACGTTGTAACTTAAGTAGGCCAAGGGGGGCAAAGATACCACGTAGAGGGGGGACCCACTAGAGCACATGGAGGGACTACGCAGGTTGAGTTGGCAGCGTGGGGCCAAGAGAGGCTACGTTGGAGATGATGGGCCTAAGGTTTGAGAGAGAGGCCAACATTATAAAAGGAGGGGAGCCTCCTCATTTTGGTCATTCGATTTTATGCATTTGGAGCTGGTCATTATGAGTTTGAGCACACTGGCTGTTTAGCCTATTTACAACACTGTTTAGTGCATTGAGTGTCTCCGTTCGGAGATCTCACCCTCAGCCCCGGGAGACTTTGAGTGCTCACTCGGGTGAGGCATTTCCATCAGTATTTTGTAGGAGGATCGAGTTGTGTCATTCATGGAGGAGCATTGCATCTATTGACTGCGCAGTCCTAAGAGGGAGGACGCAACCCATATTGGGGAAGCTCCAGTGTGGTATTCTTTTGGAGGATTTTGGTCAGGAGATTGAGCAGGGGGACAGCCCTTGCCTATTGGAGACTTTTTGTTGAGCGGGGGATCATATTTTTGAGGATTCCAGTCAGTCTTAGCGTGGCCCTTGGGAGGATAGCGTAGATCCTCAAGGGAGGTATTTTCGGAGGTTGTCCATTCCAAAAACACTCTCTGGGCTTTCCTGGGTTTGGTGAGTAGAGGTTGATTCCAAAGTTTCAGCTTATTCCGAGTAGGGGAGCAGCCCCATATACTTATCTTGTTCCAGCAACAGAAGCTACACGACAGTTGTCCAGCAGCATTAGACGCAGATCAAAGAATAGCCATTCCAACAGCATTCTGAGAGTATTTCTTAACTTTCCTTGTGCAGGTTTAGGTGCCATCACTCTGATCAACTATTGTACTCACTTATATTTCTCAGTATAATAAAATGGCTCAGCATTCTCTCTGCATTTCTTGAGTCTCTGTTACATGTCCTGTATATATGATATTGAATGCTTGCACTACTGTTATTTTTCTCCTCGAGCATTCCCATTTCTATACCACTTGGTGTGTTTCCCCATACTCTTAGACAGAGTTTGGAAAGGGCCAGATAGCCTCCAAATCTCACCCTCTTTTCAGAGGTGAAATATCTGGTAAATGCCCTCCCAGTCCATCTCTAGTTGGAGTTTTCTTGTGTTTTAGAGATATCCCTGAAAGGGGATATTACATTGTTGAAACAAAAGAAAAACATCATATCAAAATCAAATAAGAAAACTTATCTTTCATACCTAGTCCTTCGAAAGTGAAAAAAAGTACTTGTTGTAATGGCCACGCACCAAAGAACAGAGTCTATTTCTTAAATCGTATACTAAAGATGAAAAGAATAATTTGTACATATCCTTCAAAAAAAGATAACTCTCCAAGAACACAATCAATCTCCATAAAAATAGGTTAATAAAAGATTGGAAAATTTAACTAGCAAGTTTCAGTGTTCAAGTTTCCAATTTAAAGCCTTTTGCACCTACTGAAGTATATATCTTTCATTATATCAAAAACAACAGCAAAAACCTTAATCTTGCAAGGCGTCATTTAGAAATTGGTTTGTTTAACTGTCATTTGCCAATGACTACATTCAGATTTCAACATTGAACATTTATTTAAAACTACACTAAATAATTTCCTTTCCTGTTAAAAATAGAATCATGATAAGTAAATAACAAGTCATAGTGCATACTATCTTTATCCTTAGAGTGAATTGCCTGAATTTGTTTTGAATCAACAAATAAACATAAAATGTTTTTTCCTTTGAAGGTTTTCCACGAAACGTACTTTTCTATGTTTCACAAAGTAAGAAATTGCTACTCCATTAAACATACTTTTCTATGTTTCACAAAGAAATTGAGTGCTTCACATTGGTCACTATCACAAGAAACCAAGCATAATAGGAAATAGAGCCATCTTCAAGAACCTTAGGGAATGAATTATGATTCCCTATCTCGAAGAAGTATACAAAATATCAATCACATACTCCATTTTGGTCGTGTAGTTTTAATTGAAATTGGATCGTTGCTAAGTTTATCAACTATTTGATTGGAATCTCTAATCATGACTACTGACATAGGAGAGTAAGTGAACATCTTTGATCATACCTTGCTATTTTTAAAACTGAACACGACCATGATTTGTCATACGTCAATAAAAAATGTAGATTTAATTCGCATCATAACACAGCCACACACTTTGACAGACTTACCTCAAGAGCTCGGGAGGTTAGAGTTAAATACAACGTTTCATAACATAACCATGTAGATGTCATTAAGGGAGAAGGTTCCAAAACTAAATAATCTCTTGCAAAGGCTAACCAACCAAGAGACTGTTGAAGATTTTATCTTGTTTGCTTTGTCCTGAATCCTGATATGGCAGATGCACTATTGGTTTGCATTTTATAACCATTTTAATTTGACCTTATCTGTCTTGTCCTGATATGGAAGATCTGATATCATTTTTCTTTTCATATCAGTTTCAATTTTCTGTGTGCAATGGGAAAAAGCCATGATGCTCTTTATTTCTAGCCACAACACAATTGCTTTAGTGCAGAAGGATTTCTCAGTTTCAGTTTGCCTACTGGTGTGTGTGATGTTGTTTGCAAGGCATTGGAAATAACCTTTTTCTGCCACTCCCATGCCATTGCTGACTTGTTGTGGCCCATCAAGGGTGCTCTTGTTGGCTGGGGTTTGCTGGACTTCAGTGGTCTCAGGTCTACATATCCTGTGGGGGTTTGGTGTTTCCCCTCACACCCTTTCAGCATTTTATAGGTAATATAGGTTAGTTATGCTTCCTGACCAGACATATGTCACTCCTTCGCATGATGCCTAAAAAGTTACAAAGGAATAGTTTGATTTATTTTTCACTGCCAGGCTCATGCTGCACTCTTGCATGAAGGCATGTGTCTTCATTAAGGGGTGGAATTTGATTGTGTCTGTACAATGATGTTTTGTAAATCACGGGATTCACTAGCTCATAGGTAGCATGTTTTAGTACTTAGTCCCAACATCACCTGCCCTTTATATGTTTCTATGGCAAAAGCCTTTGTGCTATCCACCCTTTTTGCATAATATGCTCATTGTACTCATATATTTTTATCAATAGAACTTGGAGGCACACATGTATGTGTGTTTGGCCTCCCTCCTGTAGACACAAATTGAATTTAACAGCCCCCATGCTAACAATATTAGAGAAGCATGCATACAATTTTGAATTCGATTATAAGAACTTATGTTGCTTTGTACATCAGGCTTTGGACTAGTGGAAACTTAGAGAAGTTTTTGTGACAATGACATGGTTTCAAATCCTAACAGGCATGCTCCTGAGTCCTCCCTTGCATGAGGTTTTCCAGGTGTGGCTCTTGAATATATTGAATAATATTGACGTATTCAGATTATGGCATGGTCCTAGCAAGGTACCAATTCTTTGATCAAATGTGTTGAGGGTGGGTAGAGCTTCTTACCAGGTTTACCATCCATGTGAAAACAATAGGTTCCTGTTTACGAATAAATAAAGGAATTATTTAACCTACCGACATATTATGGTATGGTGTTGGAAAGGTACCAGTTATTCGCTCAAATGGGTGGGTAAATATTCTTTCCAAGTTTACCATCCATGTAGAAAAAATAGGTTTCCAATTATAGAATAAATAAAAGAAGTTCTTTTGTTTATGAACTGTTCTCACTGTTGATAATGTGTACTTAAATTGAGGTGGTAGTGCATCATATGGATCATCTGTGTCATGTGAAAAAAAATTAGGCTTACCTGACTCTAGAGAAGAGTGTGGTATTTCTATAATAGTCCAATGCTTCATCTATGAGCTTTTTATGCTCCTTCAATCCTTCAAGAAGACCCCTAAAACAACCCATGTTCTCTAAGCTTCTCCTAAATGCCTCCCATCCAATGTCTCTACTCCTTTTTGCTTTTAGTGTCGAGCTTTGGACTCCAGCAACCCATGACCCACTCAATCCGAGTTTTTGATTTTCCGTTTCGAACTAATAATGCGATCGTTGTTGATACATCATCATCCACAACTTATCTTTATACCCATTTCCTCCTCCTTGTAATTTGGAGATGATAGAGGCAGCATCTGATAGCAACGTGATGCCTGAAAGGTTTGTTGCATGAGCTGAGCATACATGGCCCTTGACATCCTCACAGAGACATCCACCATCTCCTTATTGCCCAAAAACTTCTCCATCCAATACGTCGCCTTCAAAGAATCCACGTCCTGGTCATAAAAGGCCTCCACCGCCTTAGAAATCAAGTGTGCCTAGTGCTTCAGAACATAAGCCATGCTCAGAGGAACTCGAACCCTGAACCTATGCATGTTAACCCTAGATTTATCGGGATAACCCTTAATACAAATGTTAATAGCGTTCTAAATAGCATCACTAACTATGGTTTGTAGAAACCACTGATGAGAGCCCGCAAGGAGTCCCATACTGAGGGTTTCACCGGTAAATGGTAAAGGAATACAATGGAGTCCCATACTAAGGGTTTCACTCGTGAGAGCCCACAAGGAGTCCCATAGTGAGTTTAAAGTGATTGATCTATTTGTTTGTGGACCTGCGTCTCTTTCCTTTCTCCACTCTTTTCCTCACCTACAAATGGACTACAAGGTTGTTTGTGGGAAGGAGGATGGCCTACCAAGTATTGAGAGTAGATCAATGTTTAGAAGGAGCCTCTAAGATCGTCTCTTGGAAAGGGAGGATCATGATATTATTGGAGGATAATAGGGTGGGAGATTGTATCAAAAACACAATTCCACCACAGCAAGATCCCCAACAGTTGGCCCATCATAATAAGAATGACATCAGGGCCAATTTGATAAAATTAAATTTTGATAAATATTGTTTTTTATCAAGGAAAAAGTTTTGGATTCGCCTAAAAATCTGCACTTGTTATGTGTATTGAAAATTTGGATTTCAAAATCAGAATATGATGACTCTGGCCCCTCAATTGTTCACAAGAAGTGCTTCTAGAATTTTGGACATTTGGTACTTCTATCTAGGAGGAGAACTGGATGCATATGCCATGATAGTTTTAGGTTCGATGGGGGACTAGCATTGTAAAGAGAGGATTTCTGTGTTTATTTTTGCATGAACTATCCTGAGTCAGTTTTGGGGCTTGGGTTGTGAATTGTGTTGGATTCATGAAATATTTTGTGCCTATGCTAAAGGATTGCATTGGAATCCTTACATTGGCAAAATTCAAGTTTTGCTAGTATTTTCCACCCTATTGTGCTTGATTCATTATATTTTCTTACACATATTCATATGGACTGGAAAATATTCAGCATGTGTGAAATGTCTCTGCATGATTGTGATCATTGTAAGAGGATGAGTTGTTACCATGTTGTTGAAAACTTGTTGCATGTTTTGTTTTCAATTTGCTCACAATATTGTAGCTTTAAACATAGTATTTACTTCTCACATCATAATATTCCTAAAAATGACTTCTCAAACTCCGTTTAATCAAATAAATGCATCCCAACTAAATGGGTGCATAGTCATTATCTCGAATTCATTTATTATCACTTTCTAATATTGGCACAAAAAACTTAATGAAAAGATGGGTCATTTTAGATACATCTTAAGAGAAGAAGCAATGGATTCAATATCATGAGATAAAATCAAAATAAATAGGATCTTGTGAATCGTTGAAAGGCTAGACACACCACTAAATCTAATAAACTGCCGATATAGATCAGTGATAAGTACCTTGTTCCACTGTAATTGCTATTTCATTTGGTAACCCACGACCATTAATGTGAAGAACATCAGGATTACCAATAGATCTGTGCACATCAAGTGTTCTTCTAAGGATCTGCCAAAAGATAGAATATAGTCAGAGATTGATGCATTGTAAGAGAAAATTCTAGTGGATAGGCTAAAGTTGAACATAGCAAGACTCCTTAATTCCAAGAGATGTACATGTTTTAGGGATGGATTAATAACTTACTGAAATGTTGGTTGTGTACCAGTCACCTATAAGCAGAGTTATATCACCATCAGGCTGAGGGAATGGAACAAGGATCAGGGCCCTACAAGCTACACTTAGTCCTCCGAAGCCCCCTGCAGCTTTCTGCAGATACAATGATGGAAGTAATAGTAGCTACCTATCTCGTCCTTCACTTGGAACTTGTACATAAAATTATTTCCTGGCGGTATGGGGCAGCTTGTGCTAGGTACTCCATCTTGCCACAAATTTCTCCATTATCCGGTGGTCTGTAATATTCTATAACAACTGGGTCCTCACTAGGATTATGCATGTATTGTTTGATGTGTTCTACAGAAACAATGTAGTTCACAAATGCAAATTGGTTTTTTATACTTTCAGCAAACGATATGTTCATTAATGATAGACCGTAAAAGAAGGCCATCCCAATGAAACCTGCACCAGTTAAAATTGTTAGGAATGATCATCTTATACATAAAAACATTCAGTAACAACAGAAATCACCCACAGTTGACAATTATTTTCATTGTTCATACCAAGATTGAAGCTACCCTGTGGGAGTAGAACCATAGCAAGAGCAGAGGAGCAAAGAACTATTGCATTTAGCACCTTTAGACGCTAAATCAACCATTCAGTGGCTTAGAAACTGTGGAAAAGGGGCTCGAATTTTTGTCAATAAAATCTAAGTTCTTCTTCAAGAACTGATCCTCAACCCTGAAAGCCCTAATGGTCATTTCTCTTACCATGGACTCGCCAAAATGATCTTCAATGGGTTATTTCGTTGCACCATTTAGTCTCATCAGTTCTTTAGCAAAAGCAAAATAGTCTTCTCAAATACCACTGCGTTGTCTCCTGAATTGTGCATCGTCGGCACGTCATTTCCCTCATTCTTCCCGCCACTCTCCATAGACGTAGTGGGTTGAATTTTTTAATGTGATTGCAGCTTCAGAAAAGGCACGAATTAGGGTGTGAGTTTATCAGTTCTTTGGCAAAAGTAAAATAGTCTCCTCAATATGAATGTGTTGTCTCCTGAATTGTGCATCATGGGTGCATCGTGGGCATGCCAATATTGCCCTCATTCTTCCCGCTTCCCGCCACTCTCCTAAATTTTTTAATGTGATTGCAGTTTCATAAGGCACAAATTAGGGCGTGACTTCGAAAGCTATTAAACTCTATTTCTGATGGTGGGACTCTCTTTGTGTTAGTGGCTTTGAAAAATAATGTCCACGGTCTTTATTTTTTCTATTTTCAAATATGAGTATCATTTATTGTTTATTTTGAACAAAATTTGAATGTGTGTTTTATTTGAGCCATGTGAAAAAATAAAACTTTTATGTGTAAAAAGGGACAATCAATATATATATATATATATATATATATATATATATATATATATATATATATATATATATATATATAATAAGGAAGAGGTAAAATTTATAGTAGAAAAAATTCTACAATAAGGAGTTTTTTAAGAGAACTTTGTGGAGAAATTTTAATAAGAGAAGTAATAAATTAGGGTAAAAAGGATTATTAAGGGAAAAAGAGTAATAGGTTGGTTGGCTTAATTGGTTATTATCAATGTTGTAATATTTGTTTAGTTCTTTATTTCCCCTATCTAGGTTCAAATTTCAGCTGAGACATTTGTTTTATCTTTATAACACTGGAAAGGACATAGAAGCCTCCAAGGAGTAGGACCACCACACAAGTACTGTATCTCCAAATGTCTTGACCATTCTTAATAAATCACAAGTTATTAGTGTATACTAGCAGCGTATTGGATATACTTTTGAGTTATAGTGGCAATCATTCCATTTCATCTCAACTGTACCTCAAAACACTTTGATTAATTACCAGTGTTGGGTTTCTAATCTATAAACTTTTCCTAGAAGTGAAAAAGAACATGACTTTCATTAATCTAGAAGGGTACTTTCCCCAATGAGTGTGACCACCCCACAAGTGTCTTTAGAGATGTCTTGATCCTTGCTAAATCGTATGTTATTACTATAGACTTACAACATATTGAATATACTCTTGGGTTGAAAATTAATGGAAATCATTTCAGTCCATCTCAAGTGTAGCTCAAGTCACTCTAATGAGTTGTCGATCTCGAGTTTCTCCATAAAATTTTCCTTGAAATAAAAAAGGCGCATGTCTTTCAATCTTTAAATGGATGAAATACATATCCTCCTTGTGAAGACTTTATTTACTTCATTAAGTAAGGGTTGATAAGTATCTTCTTGGTTTCATTGGTTTCATCAAAGAATTAACATTTTATTCATCAGCTCTTGACGATGAGAGGATGAATTCTAGTGTGAATTATCACATGTGTGTTAATGTTCTTTTTTCAATTGTAGCTTTAACCTCCACGGTTAATTTGGTTTAAGTCCTTTAGGTAGTCATCAATCACTCACTCAGTGCCATGTGCACTAGTAGAAAATGATGAAATTAGTGACTAGGTGACTAAAAATGTTAGTCACCACAATTATTCCAAGTAAATTACTACTAAATTTGAGCAATTTTAAGTGAACAAACTAAAAATGACTAACTTAAATGACTAATTAGTCATTTAAGTTAGTCGTTTTTAGTTTAGTCACTTATTATCTAGTCGTATATTTTATCCCTAAACTAAATTAGTCATTTAAGTTAGTCATTTTTAGTTCGGTCACTTAAAATTGCTCAAATTTAGTAGTAATTCACTTGAAATAATTTTGGTGACTAACTTTTTTAGTCACTTAGTCACTAATTTCATCATTTTTTACTAGTGTATCATCCAGAAAATTTGTGAAGCACCTAAGGTTTTTAGTGGAAACAGGGCATTATGTGTAATATATTTTAAAATAGGAGTAATGTGTTTTCAAAACGTAAGCCAAACAATGTAAAATAGGTATGGAAGGTAGAACAACTATTTTAGTTTAGTTTGAAATGAAAATTTTCTATAGGAGGCCTACTCTAAGTCTCTCGAGGTAGAAATGATAATCATAAGCATAATATGGAAAATTGGCGACCCAAAGATCATCACCAGCTTCAGAAGAATATTTTTTAAAATGGTCCTGTAGGTATCTCCTGTATATTAATTGTTTGCTAATATGTGTGGGAATATTTTTTAAAACGGCTCTGTAGGTATCTCTTGTAGATCAATTGTTTGCCAAAAAGTGTAGATGCATGATGGAAGAGAAAACAATCCATTGTATAAGCAGACAAAAAAAAGAGAATAAAAAATATGAATAACAAAATTGAGAAAATCCAATCTACCAAAAAAATAAATCTCAAAACAAAGAATATTATAAAATCAAACTTTGCAATAGTACATGGCAATCAAGGCCTAGAAATCACTATTATCAACACCCAGTCCATATAACACACCAGAGTAGTTGTCAGTAAACCCATTGAAGAATCAATCTTGTAGTTCCAAAACATACATTATCCTCTATTATCAAAACCTCTATCGCACACAAAGCTTTGCTAACTTTTGTATTACACCCTATTCAATAACTCATCAAATTACTCAAGAAATCATCGAACCTCTCACTACGCAAATCAAACGAATGGCAATAAATCATCAAACCTGTCACTACACAGATCAAACAGATGGAAAGACATCATCAAACCTGTCACTATGCAGATCAAACAGATGGCAAAAAAAATCACACTTGGCATTTGGCTGATTCTGAGCCTCAGTCTGCGAATGACAGGCTAAGCAGAATCACTCTCAGTATTTCGCTCATGTTGAGTCTTTGTCTCCGGCTGTAGATGACAGGCCAAGCAGAATCACACTTAGCATTTCACTCAGGCTTAGTCTGCATATGAGAGGCAATCGGGATGGTGATCTCGTGGAAACATTTTTCTCAAAATTTGTTTTTCCTCGCAGATTAAACCGCAAGTAGGATCAACCTCGCAACAGAGACAATTTGAATCCATGGCTTTTATGGTTATTATTTTTTTAATATGGTAATTTAGGGTTTATTAAGTTATTTATTAGGTATTAGGCCACATAAATGAAAGAGGTTGTGTATCTAATGGCCTAAAACATTTTAATCATCTAACATTTGATCTGATGGTGCAGACAGCGACACAGTGGAAACTAGGAGAGTTGTTTTCAAATAAAGACGCCTTACAGCGTAATAAATATTGTAAGATCAATAAACAAAAAAATTCATCCAATCCTATTAAAATAATAAAAAAATTCAAAATTGCAACTCAAATCATCTCTATCAATTATGTATATATGTAAATGATTCACGTGATAACTTAATCATCTTCTAATGCTTCAAATGTTTTGCTACAACTTCCCTTTCAAAATCTAAAAATATAACTTTCCTCTTCTCAAATGAGAAGTGAGAAATACTGGAAGATTTATCAAACATATTCAGGTTATTCTCAAGTTGTAAACTCTACCTTCAAATAAACAAGGCCATTCATGCCCAAATCTAAAAATTCAACCAAGTCATGTGGAAGGGTAGCTTAATTAACATTAATCTCATTCATGCCCCAATATAAAATGTCAGCTAAGTCATATGTAAGTGTAGCTTAATCGAGCGTTAAGCTCATACCTCAAGAGGTTAATTTTCTTAATAATTCAAAATAAGTTATGAATATTTATTATGTGTTTGTTTTATTTTTATTTTTAATTTATATTAAGTATTTTTAATGTATTATTATTAATTTATTTTGAAATTTTAAAATATATTTTTTACAATTATTATTATTATTATATATATTTTATTATTAAATAAAAATCATAAAATTATTCCCCGATGTGGTGATGAACATCAAGGCTTTCTAGATGTGTGTGCAATGAATGTTTACAGTCGGTAGAACATTGAGGCTTGCTAGACACGTGTGGAATGAATTTTTATAGTCGGTAGAAGATAAAGAGGGCAGATCTCTTTTCTTTCCATTATCTATGGTGTACGGTGAGGTTAATGGTGTTGCATGTGAAGTCTCATTAATTCTCTTCAGGATTGTGTGCTTGTGTGGTAAGTGGGTTTATGGCGCTCTTCGGGGTTTAGGAATTCTATATTGTTGTGGTATTATGGTGGCTAGAAGCTTGTGGTCTGAGCTTTGTTAGTCTGTCTGGTTTCTCAGACCCTCGATTAGTCTGGGAGTGGTGGATAGTTCACAGTTGTCGCTTCCTCCACCGTGAACAGTTCACAAAAGCGGTAAGTTCTATCTCCACTGCCTGGTTTCTCACTTTGGTCATTGGATTAAGATAATTTTGCATGGTAATTAAGTCATGAGCCCACTCATGCACTACTTGCTAGCTTTCTCCTCGAGCATTCTTGGAGGTTGGGGGGGTGTATGATTCTCCTGTCCATCAGATATTTGTTGGGTATTCCTCTCTCTGTGGGTTTTCTTTGGTTTCCTGAAATCCGCCGCTGGGTGAGAAACATCTGGGCTCAATGGTGGAAGGGAGGTATGGAGGTGATTTTTTTGGCTAGTAATTGCCTTGGGTTTGTATATTGTGTGATTATGCTCTGGTGTCAAGTCCTTCTATCTGTGTCTCTATTCCCAGGTGCTTCCCTTGGTAGAGGAAACGACAAGGTCTCAGTGGTTGCCGCATTTATTTTTTGCGAGTTTTCTTGCAAATTTCTAGGCTGGAGAGTGGTAGTTGTGATTTATGAGGAGTTGGTATCTATTGGATAATTTTGGGCTGGCTTTTGCCCCAATGTGTTTCATATCTTGTTGGAAGGTGATGTTGTTCATTGGTGGTCATGTCTTAGTGGTGTATCCCTGGGCCCTCACGATGCGACCTATGTCACATAATTCTCGCTCCTTGCCCAAGTGAAGGGGAGCTAAAACCAACCAGTAAGGATGTGGCAATGAGTTGAAGGTGATGTTAGAGGATCAGGTTGTTGCACGTCCAAATCAATGTGTTAGAGTCGCTGGAGGTGTGAGTCATGCGACGCGAGGAGACCAAGCCAACAGAGGTGGTGTGAGAGCAGTGCAGGGTGGTTGGGAAGTTGGTGGTGACAAGAAATTTAGTGTGGCATGTGGGGATGGGGCAGATGTGCGGGGCAGAATTGTTGGTCGGTGGGTGAATGCATTTTGGCCATCAGAGTCACTCTGTTTCCTGTCATGAATTGTTTGAGTCTATTTTGGATCGCCTGGACGCTTATGAAAAGGCTAGAAAGGAAGAACATGAAGTTGTCATCCCTACGCTAAATCAATTGTATTACTTTCAATGCCATGTCAGATAAAGGATTGTGGTAGTTTGGCCTGGTCAAAATCTGTTATCTAAAAAGGTGGAGAAACTAGAAACGTGGATGGCTTACTTCGAGCAAGAGGTTAAATGTCCCTATCATTCCCCTCCCCCTCCAAGTACTGGGCCAGAAAACCTAGCGTCAATTACTTATGATGATTGAGCATGGTCATAGGTGTTCTTCTAATTATGCTCGTTTTTTGGTGCTTTTTGTCTGTTAAGGTTTGGATTGTTCCTTTATTTTTGATATTGTTTCTTTGTCATATGGTGCTAGTCTTAGTCAACAAAATCAATCAGGTGAGACTACTTGCATTTTGATATCATGTACTTTCCTTTTGATGAATGAATAGAAACTCGATTTGCAAAAAAAACATAAAATTATAAATTAGTATTTTTTATAAATAAATAAAAATCATAAAATTATAAATCATTGAAAAAATCATTAAAGAAAAAATCACACCCAGTGTTGAAAAAAAAAATGCAAGAATAATGACACCATAAAAAATATGAGAGTGGAGATTTCCACAGTTATTGATATTGTCTGAAACTTTCAAATATCTTCATGCCCATTCTCATAACCACCATTCCCAAAAATCAGGGGTTCTTAAGACCTTTATCTCTCGCACCCTTAAAATCTCTGATCCCTAATTTTTTCCTTCAGAAAAAACCCAACTAATCCAAGTTCTCAAAGCTAATGGATACTCAACCTATCAAATTCACAAAGGTTTCCCAAGCTGACTCTCGCATTAAATCTAAACCATTTCCCCTCCCTATACGTAATCCAAGTCTCTCTCCCTTATATAAAAGGAACCATTGATATTATTTCCAAGATTCTATCCAAAAAGAACATCAGGATCGTCTTCAGACCCCATAGAATCCTCAAACAATTATTCCAGTCAGCCAAAGATAAATCGAACCCCATGCAAGGATCAAGTGTCTACAAAATTTCTTGTTCATGCAATAAGTCTTACATTAGTCAAATTGGTCACTCTATCACAACATGCCTTACGAGGCATATAGCAGACACCAACCATCACAAAGTGACTAAATCTTCCATAGCTGATAACTCTTTGAATACAAAAAACCTTATCTTCTTTGATCATGCTCATTTTGAAGTTGTGGAAATTGAAAAGCATCCTAATAACTTCAATAGGGAAGATGGTTATAAGCTTAGCCACCCTTGGAATCATTAAAGAAAAAAGCATTATATGTATGTAAGAGAGGTTGTGATCTGAAAGGAGTGTATTAGTTTGTTCTGCTAAGTGTCCTTTCAGTAATAAAAACATGTATAATTTGTCTCCATTTTTTTGCTTAAGGAATGAGTGTTTTAACCATGAAACATAGATGAATTTGTGAACTTTAAGCATGAAAATAAGCCTAAATAACACTATACAACAGTGTATAACAGAGAAATACAATCACACATAACTTTTACATAGTAGGCATGATGAAGCAGTTCACCCCTCCTGGGCTACACCTGCTAGTCCAGCTCCCAATGGCATGTCCCTCTTTGTCGTTATGCTCACAATTGAAAATTACAAGTGTTTACAAGCCTCTAATGGATGTTTTCTCTACACCAGTGGCTCCAGAATTCCCAATTTAGTCTAGGTGGACCCTTGTTTCACTCAAATTGGTCAAAAATTGACCTCCCAATGCATTTTTCCCAATGTCAACTAGAAAAGCTCCACCAAAAGTGGATATTGCACTTAATTGTGGCTAAAAATAGTAAAAACCCAAATTTTTAGGGCGGCGCTACAATTTCAACCGGAAAGACCATTTGAATTAATGTCAAATGGTTTGGGCAGGGTGGTCACATGCGGCTTAGCTTATCTCTGCAGTTTAAGTTTGTGTTAAATCCACATGGCATGGAACTCAGAGTCTTATGGTTCCGAAAACCGTGGCATTAGTTGCCACTAAACTACGCCCATGTGACAGTTTTAAAAACTCCATCGAATTAGGATTTTGTTGTAATATTCAGTTAAATAAACGCCAGAGAATACCGCATGTGATAAGGATGGACGGATCCGTCGGTGTTATGGTTGAATACTGTTGAATCATTGTAACAAATTTCACGGTGATTGGCGCATTGTCATGTGAACAAACCTTGGGGCCGCTAGTGGGTTGGGACCGCTGTTGGTCCCCTCCCCCAACCTTCAAAACATAACACGATAAATTAATGTGGAATATTGTACAGGTAAGAAACATTGGATAGGTGAGATGGTCGGAGGCTATGCAGGCGTGCCAGAGGTTGCGGAGTTGACCCCACCCCCCCCCCCCCCCAACTCCACCAAAATTTTACTCAATCCTCCTAAGGACATGTGGCAGCCTCTGGGCTTGCCACGTGTCTCTCATCCAACGACCCAAATCCAAACGTACAAAACCCCATCAACGGTCGGAAAGGAAACATGTACATAATTCAATAATTACATAATTCCTGGTCGGCTACCTTTTCATGAAATTGATCACTATTTATGGTCTTTATTCCTTCTCAAATTTCTTCATTCTAAATTGTCCTGATGATGGATCCCAGTTGGGGTTCGAAACGTCGATACATGTTCTTCAACACTGTGGATAATCCGGAAAGCATATTGAAACATGTACATCTCATATCAACGATCCACATCATGCCACATGTCGAATTTTGATTGGCTATGAGAAAATGGAATATTCCCCAGAATATGCCATCTTTTGACTATACCTGTATGCAGACTAGGCATCCCAGTCACAAATTTTTAACAGTTTGGGAAAACGAACAAAACACGATATCCTCCTCATATGACATCGGTTTTCCGAATTGTTCACAATGCCGCAATCACAACGACGAGACCTTTCTGGTCACTCAGGTTCGGTACAGTTTTGAGCACTTTCAATTTTGAGCATAACACATGATCTCTTGATCAGGTTGCCTCTTGGGGTATCCATTAGAGCTATACGCGACCATTTGACTAGGGTTTTACCATTAGGGTAAAGTGACAAGAGAATCCTTTCTAGGGTTTCAACATGTGCAAAGAATCATAAGAAAATGTCATGATGAAATAAAAATTTTGCGGGGATCAAGCATATAAAAATACTCAGACAAAAATATGAAATCTCATGCAATGTCATGCAACATAGAGAAAAAATACAATGCTAGGTAAATAGTGAATGTACGTTTTGCAAAAAGGATATAATGCTAAGTAACATGAATTCATGATGTAATGCAACAGACAAACTATGTTCAATAAATAACATACACAAAATAATTTCTTAGCCTAAACCTAAAACCATAAAAAACAAATTCTAGTAAGCAAACCCTAATTATTTTAAACCTAAAACCCTAATTTAACCATAGAGGAGATCAGGTCATGTGAAATCAGAATTCTAATGCAGCAACTGCAGTTCTTCCCAACTTGCAAAAACAAAGAGGCCAACCATTAAAACCAATATAAACTTTCTTGCAAAAACAAAGATACTTACCTGTAAATCATTCACAAGAGCAAGAAAGTCACGTATTTTAGCAGGAAAGTGTGCCAGAAAAAAATTCTTCCAACCAATTTGTAACTATATCAAGATAAATATAATGATAAACCTGAAATCCATGAGCAATATTCCATGGTATTCATTCATGTGTTCTTCAACATAAATATATCACAAGAGAGATGAGATAATGCATGCTTAAGACTCTTCAAGCTAGTCAACAATCCTATCATGGTACTCAAGATGACTAACTTGAAAACCTTGAAAATTTCTCAAAAATGAGCATTCATTGGAAACCCTAATTTGAGCTTTTTCATGGATTTTGTTAAGGATGTGTGGATGTGACATAACCATTGGTGAGAGTCGAAGTGTCTCAACATCCATACAAGCCTCTAAACCTTCAAACAATAGATCATCAAATATCAATGGCTTGGTAATATCAAGAAATGAATGCATACAGTTTCCATCAGTTGTGTCATCAAAATCATTATTGAATATATTGTTGATTTGAACATATGTTTTAGTATTGACTGGTTTTTCAAAAGGTAAGATTCTTCTGATTTCCTATATGGGGATGAATCATCTAGATGAGCCTCATGGAATGTATGAGTTGTGTGACTTCCTCCCTCGCATACAGTGAATTTCCGATCAGAAGAAAGATGGGAAATATTCTTATTATGTTATTATTTCAAATGTAAGATAGCACCAACTTGTACCTGACAACCATTTGGACCACCATGGTGAGAACATAAATAATTTAAAGCAATGGTTGGTGTACTCTCTTCAGCAGACAAATTAGAGTACAAGGAGTGGTGCATAGTGGCTAATAGAAGCTAAAAATATTATCTCGGTGAAACATCACTTGGATCAGGATATTTTAGAAATGAGCTTTCAACGGGCAAGATGGTGGTGAAAAGAGGGTCTTGTGATGAAACCTCGATCTGATCTAGTGTAGGGATATCATCTGGATCACGAGAACCTCACATAACTATCAACGAAAAATCAACTACCTCAACTTCCTGATAAATCCCTTATTCTTGAAAAGTTGAATCATCAAATTTCGGTGGCTTGGTGAGGTAAACAAGTGAATATGGACAACTATAATTAGATGAATTGGTTAATACCTTTTCAATAGTATGATGATTGCTAAAGCCACTAATTTGATTGGATTTAGTAGCTAACACATGAGACTCTTCGAGGAATAAGAATGAAGATGAATTGACTAAGGACTCTCTTGAAATTTTGAGATGTAGAATCTTCCTCTTCACGTGTTAAAGAAAGCATATTGAAAATATCATGAACAAGAGATTCAATATTTTCATCTTTTGATTATGATACAGCACAATTATGCATTTGATTGCAATCAAAACCATCATGATAAATACATAAAGGATTTATAGAAGTCCTTGGTGCAGAAGACTTACCAAATAAATCAAATTATACAAGATGAAAAGACTTAGGTGAAGAGACATCAATTCCAACCAAATTTGGTTTAAGACTCAAATTATGCATGATAGTGTTAGCTTGAGGAAGCAACAAATCAACATGTATGTTATGTTATAAGGAATCAATTGAACATCCTTTTCATCAAATATAGATCCTTGGTCATGACATGGAGGCCAAGGTAAAATCATATCATGGAAAGATGAATGACAGTTACCATCAATTTGTGATTCATCAACGTGGCCATTAGAGGATATATTACTGATGTGATTATTAGTTTGGGATTGTTTCACTTCAACAGATTTTAATTAAGCTTATAAATCAAGATAACTCCATCCTCTTTCAGGCAAAGTTTTCTCACTACTTGTTTCATCAACAACAAAGATTTGCATATTAGGACAAACATCATTTTTATTAGATCTTTGATTTACACCCAAAGCAAATGTTGGCATAATGCAATTAGGTGGAAAAATACTATAACCCTCTAATAATTGATTGTCAACATTCATTTCGGATTTAGATTCCCTCTCCACAAGGATGACTAGATGAGGAAATTCTCTCATCAAATGATACCAATCCTTGTCTTTCTCAGGAATTTTATAATATATGTTACTCTGAAACCTCTTGGAAAAATCATCCACTAATTCATCTAGTCTCATTCCGAGTTCATCAATTTCCTTAAATAAATCCTCAGAATTAGACTATTGAAAAGCAGATAGAAACTCATCAATGAATTATATAAAATAATGGATAGACACATATGGTAAGGTTCGGCACCATGATTTTATGTGACCTTGCAAAGTAAGAGTGAAAATTCCACATACAGTATTTTCAAGAGACACATTGGTAGAAATAAAAATTTGACTCAATTGAAGTGAATCCTCATATGTAGAGATTTCACCCTCACCATCAAACTTACCTTTTGACAAGAGATTGATTATCTTTAGGGACTTAAATTATTTTACTTTTAGAAAAACAACCTAGAATAATTATTTGGGAAATAGCCATATAAAAATCAATTACTTAAAACTAGACTCCATAGAGTTAGCTCGTCATCTTCCCTCCTTCTAGCACCAAATCTATTGACGAGCAAATATGTCTCGCCAAGAGTTAGGGGGTCTCCATAGTGTGAAGATCTAATTAGACCTCACATTTTTTGGGATAGGAGCCCCATCTGGTATGTGGGCCTGGCTACCACCATGTATGCTTTTCTCCTAGCTATCAAATTTGGAGATGTTATATCAAGGGCAAGATTTAAATTCCAGAGAATGGGGATGATATCAACTCATGATTTATAACATGCAAAACAAAATACAAGAATGTAACAACAAAACAATAAGAAGAACCATGTCACAAGAAGGGTAATTGAGCTAAAATCATCTCAAACATACATGAATATGAAAGTACTAGAAGCTAATTGCAAATCATTTCACAATAAGGTACTGAGATAGCGCGAAATAAGAAAGCAAATACTCAAATGAAGCATGCAAGGCATAAACCGTGAATTAGTTCATTAACATATCGTCATTACAGAATTTTTGAGGTTAAAAATGGGCCTCAAAACAAAATTGTACAACAAAATTCAAATTTATAAGAACCAATAGGATTCAATATGACGATGTCAACCACGCGGGATGATTCACCTTTTTGGGAGTAAAAAGGTGAAAGGAATAAAAAATTAAAAAACTACTTTTTCAACTCATATTTTCAACTTATCTCCCTATGATTTTACTCAAATTTCAAGAGGGGGAACTTGTTAGATCTAAGTCGCACTAATTGTGATTGTGATACTTTCAATGGACCCTACTATACCAAAAATGTGAAATACATGAAAAAATATGATTGTGATCACATTTATCATGTATTTCATGATTTTCATGTAGTAGGGTCTATCAAAAACATGCAACATGGGTACTCCTTAGATGAAAAATTAAATTCTATATCTAGTGAATGTTCCTACTCGAAATTTGAGTAAAATCATAAGGAGATAAGTTGAAAAAAAGCAGTTTTTCCTTTTTTCCCTCCAAAACTTAATGAGGTAATCTAATCTTACTTTATTATTTCCACTATTATTTTATGATATTCCTTAGGGGGGCCATTTTATACCTCAAAATTTATCTAATGCCACCTGAAGGCACACATACAACCACCATGGAAATATGGGACAACTAATACAACCACTATGAGGATGCAAAGGAATCAATGGAGAAAGTGAAAAATATTCACTATTCATGATGCAAGTTCAAGTACATGTCCTTCAAAACATCAAAGCACAATAGTGGAACACAGGTTGCTCATAACATCTTCAAAGCAAAACCATAGCCTCACCACAACTACCCTTACTATTTTCCAAGAGTTGAGTGCCTCTAGCTCCATAAGTACAAAATTATTATTTAAAGCTAGCCTTGCTCAAGTGCTAAAGTCCTCTGTAAATAAGGCACGATGGTATATTCATACAAATGGGGAGGTGGCTTTCCACTTTCCTTCTGACCTTTCACATTCCTTGCAACCTTTCATATTCCTTGTGATCGTAGTCACACTTCCTAGTCATAGTTACCCTTGTAGTCACAATCATAATTTCTAGTGGAAGTTGTAGTTTCAAAGTGTGACTAGGCATTATTTCATTCAATGAGAACACTCTTAGTCACAAGTCACATTTGTAGAGGGTAGTGAGTAAGTCGCAAATCACATCAACGGAGGCTAGTCACAAATTGCATCAACATAGGTTAGTCACAATCGCATTGGTAGAGGTTAGTCACAGGTTCAAGTCATAGCGGTGGTCACAAATCCTCTTCACTGTGTTGGTCACATATCCTCTTCACATTTTTTGTCGAATCTTCAAGTCACAGTATTGGTCACATTTCCTCTTCATAGTGTTTGTTGCATCTTAAAGTCACAGTGTTGGTCGTAAATCGTCTTCATAGTGTTGGTCAAATCATGAAGTCACAATGATAGTGACTAGAAGTGCAACTTGCAAGAAGAGGGAGAAATAAGGCCAAGTATTGTCACAAGTCGCAATAGTAGAGGCCAGAAAATGAATATTGGTGATGGAAAGAAAAATTAGGGGCTATAAAGTCCTTTTCATGCTCAAAGTGTAAGTCATTATCTTGGCTGGTAGTGGTGAATGGTGAAGGTTCAAGTCTAAAAAACAATTTCAAGTTGCGCTTGAGGTGTAGTGGTTGTGAGGAAAGGACACATTGGAGAGTGAGGGTGTTACTGGGATATGGAAATGATGAAGAAGTATAGAGTGTAGGTGTAAAATATAAAGCGGCAATATGCATGTAAAGTTGAGGTTTAGGGAAGAAAAAAGGTCGAGAAGCTGAAGTGATAGGTATATGAAGGGACACAAAAACAAACCACAATTTCATCATGCAAGAATAGGGAGGTCAAAAATCTCAAATCTAGTGACTTGTCGTAGGTTGCAGATATAGTGGCTAGTCGCAAATCGTAGCAGCAAAGGATAGAGAGGCTAATCGTAATTTAAATATGTGTATCATGTTTATCACATGTGCTAGGGACAATCAAGTGGCATGTCACACTTTTAGATGAAAATGTCGAATGACTGTGAACCAAAAATGAGTATTGCGACTGGAGGGAATGAGTTGCTAAGAGTAAGTCGAAAATTGCAAATTTAGTGGTTAGTTTCAGTTTTGAGATATGATCAAGGTCACATCTTGGAAGTGTGAGGTATCCTTATCACATGCGATAGAGATAGGTTAAATCGCAGAACGCACTTTTAGTTGACAATGCCAAATCACTGTAAATTAAGAATGTGATTTGTGACTTATGGGAGTGAGATGTTTAGGATGAGTCTCAAGTCACTATTTCAAAGGCTATGGGGACTAGCTCTACAGGTTGTGATTATGACTTGTGCAAATAGTAGAAAAATACAAGTTTCAAAGCTTTAAAACTAAGCTGATTAGAATGCAACGAAACCATAGCTAAGTCAATGAAGAGGTTAAGTCTTAGGAAATCATATGAAAATGAGCCTATGTAATATTCCAAGTGGAAGGGAGTCCAAACTCATTGTCGCCTGTGAGCTCAAGTATGAATGAAGCCAGATTGACCCTTGCAGAAATACATAGACATTGAACCACAGATGGTTTATTATGCATCTTGTAAATTTTTTTGACCTAATAAAAACTGCTTCCCATTATGAGCTTCTTTTGGTGGCAATAAGCCTTTTGAGCTGGTTACAGTCTGATCCAAACCTTGGGCATATAAAAGGCACACATAAGTACAACTTCACCATCTTCTTAGAAAACTAATTCATTTAACCTACATAAACCCAAATGGAGAGGAAATGTTGAGATATCCTTTTCTTAATGAACAAATGCAAAATGTCACAAACCCTAATGATGTGAATGAAGTAGACAAGCAAGCGTAGGCCATGTGCCCCATGGTTCTGCATGCACTTGTAGGCTTAGAAATAACAAGGTTATTAAAGGGTTTCAATGAACTCTAATGATGAGAATGAAGCAAACAAGCAAGCATGGACAATGTGCCTAGTGGCTATACATGCACTTGTAGCCTTGAAGATAATTGTGTTATTAAAGGGTTTTCACCCCAAAGAATTCATTAAGTCTTTCAAAAGAATAAAGAGACCCAAACTTTAAATATTTAAGAAAAAAAATTTAAATGTTGTTTGATATAACAGACAAAAATTTTAAATGTTATTGTAGCGACTACAACATAAACAAATTATAGGAGTTTAGCTCGAGAGGATTAAGAAGATCTTAACGGGGGAAGACCGATGGTGAGAAAAGGATTTGAACCCTCATCATCCACTGGCATCTGCAAGAAAACTCTGAGCTTCAAGCTTCCATACTACACGCAATGGGGCCAGAACTTGATGGCCTACGAATTGGATCCCGCACGGGGAGCGTGGGAAATGAAACAGGGGCTGAGAATGACACTTCATCTTAAGGCCGCAGACGTTCTTGTTTGGCTTGCAACCCTCACCACTCCGCACGATTCCTCTTGCAATTACGGTTATTTCCATGCGAACGACCGACAAAAAGTTCTCAAGTCGAAAACTGGCAATTGCCATGCCTTTGCTCTCCCTCAAGGCCTCCCTGACGGAGCCTCTGTCGAAATTTACGAGCTCTGGTAGGCGGTTACTAGAAAATTTGAAGACGAGGGAACTTTTTTAGAGATGGCGGCGCTAGGGTTTCCATAGATCTTTTTTTGTTGGCATAGAAGACAGGGGAGGCTGCGACAGCACGCGATGTGAAGCAGATAGACGGACCTCACGCACGAACCTTGGCACACGCTCTCTTGTTTAATTTTAGGATGGCTAAGCTGCCTTATTGTTTGGGGCAAGGACGAGATTGGATTGATCTTTTTCAAGCCCCAAGGACAAGCATGGACACTCCGTTGAAGCAGCCCTCACCCCTGCATCCAAATCCGGAACAACGAGAAGGTATGTTAATGCATGTAGATCTTCGGCAATAGGTAACCCCCAATAGTTTTCATATTTTTATCAAACCCCCTGTGAGAAAATCTCTCTTAGTTTGGGTACAAGAAGATATCACTATTTTGCAACTAAAACAAAAAATATGGGGATTGATGGGGTACCCAGTCCTGATTCAATACCAGGTCAGTGGCAGCCGATCTCTTCAGGATTGCAGGTCTCTAAGGACCATGCTATTAGTGCATAAATGACTATCTCCCTTAACCTTCGTATGAGAGGTGGCGTTGCGGACCAGGGAACATCTAGATCTGTAGGGGGATAAAAGGGGAAAAAACCCATAAACCAGCAACAATCAAACGGAGGCCCTTCCTACAAAAACGTTCTACAAGGGAAAAAATCCGCAAGAATACCTCCAGAACAAGCAGGAAATGCCCTGAGGCCATACATAGTAGACCAGCTTGGTCAAACTCTAACACTAAAGATCGATATCCCAGAAACAGAGGAATACGTCAAGACATATGAAGTCGAGGCGTTAATATGTCGTTTTAACTATTTCTGGCCCAAACCAATGGATCTCTTCCATTGGATTTTCACTCAATGTGAAATCCACCACTGCTCCAAAGGGTTCTTTATCGTTAAATTTAAATCCTCGAAGGACAAAGATCTTATCATTAAAGAGGGACCTTGGTTTTGGGGAACCACGGGTCTTTTTATCACCCCATGGTTTCCAGACTTTGATGCAAACACTGTGACAGTCTCTAGAATGTCGGTATGGGTTAGACTATATAAACTTCTCCTTGATTTCTGGAATGATGAGATCTTCAAGGGTATTGGGAATAGTATCAGTCGATACATCAAAACAGACAAGGAGAGAATAGAGCAGAGGATCTACACCTTTTCCCGGATCTGCGTGGAAGTAGATCTAAGCAAAGGGTTACCAGAAAATATTATGATGATCTACAAGCAACAAAACTGGCTGCAATCACTAGACTATGAAAACACTACATTTAGACGCAGAATTTGTAGGATGACAAGACATCTACAAAACACATTTCCTGATGCCAAGAAAGCAAACAGCAAAAAGAAAAGGAATGGGAAACAAAAAAAAGGCTGGCAATATCCCCCTCCAGAGTCAGAGGAGGATGAGTCGGAAGAAGAGAATGAAACAGCTCCTACAGGAAGCTATCAGCCTACACACAAACTAGAGGTACAAAGGAAGGATACAACAGTACACGTGGATCCTCAAACTCATCCGAACCAAACAAAAAGGAATCCAAAGGACACAGGTAATGGAGGGATCAAACAACACCATCCATCAAATACTTCAGACTCAGACAAGAACACCGGAACGTAGATAGCAGATAATCAGAGTGTCCTTGCAACAAGCGTGCCATCTCAGAGCGAATGGCACAAGGTCGAGAAGAAGAAAAGGAGGAAAACCTGATTTGTGGGATTACTACCCACACCCTAGCAGCTGAGGATAATTCAGGGCTGTCAGTTTATTTTTTCTCCTCTTTCCTCTCTATTGACTCTTCTTTTTTCTTTTCCTTTTTATTGAATGCTCTTGTAGCCTCGCTACGATGCATTGTGTGCACAAGCACACAAGCCCTATAAACACTTTTTGAATGCATAATTGCATATATTACATGTAACTTTTTATTTCATAAATAAAAAGTTGCTGATTTTTTCCTTGGAAAAGAAAAACATAAACCAATTATTTATAAGAAAATAAAACACAATTTACTTGCACCGTACGCTAACAACACAAATCATGGTTAAAAACAAATTTAGACAGATAAACTCATTGACAACCAATGAAAAATCATCTTAAAATCTATTTTTATATGATTACTACATCGATTTCTTTTTAGTCATAACACGCAAGAGAGGCACAAAATATTATAGGAGTAATCGTATGCTATAAAAGCTCTTCCACTTTAGCCAGTATTGTATCATATTCTTTGCTGTCATGTTTTCGATAAGGATGGCCTCACAAAGGAAAGGACCAGGTAAACAAGCTATTTCAATATTCGCCAGAATTAGATTTCACACCCAGCTGTTTTCCTGACCAAAATCCAAGCTAAGCCAACCGTCCAAATGTCTAAATTCAATAGGGCCTCTCAAAATTATAATAAATATTTCATTGGTGATCATGTTATAATAAAAATAAAATAAAAGCAATGGCCACATTCATCGTCCCCGATGTTTTGTCGCAGAATGGGTACTCTGTTCAGGTTTGACTGAATGCTTTCTCCAGTCAGACTCAAATCCAACTACCAACCATGAAATTATAAAAATAAATAAATATTCAATAAATTTTTCTAGCCATCGAAGTTAACGTATATCTCAAATTCCGAATTATTAACTATTTTAAATAATTAATTATTAATACCTTAAAATTGAAAACTAGAAGGATCCTGTACAACATATTCGCTTCTAATTTTTTCTTTAATATTCGCCAGCGTGCTTTGACCTACTTTATTTATATCGAATATAATTGTCTATTGATTGTCGGAAGAAGCACACATTTATAAAATAAAATAAAAAAACATCCACAGGAAAATTAAAAGATATTTTCAGAGAGCTTCAGTAAAGTGATTCCAATTAAAAAATAATAACTATATATGGAAAAACTTTCTCGTAATAACTATAAATGGAGAAACTTTTATCCACATCGAAAAAGAATAACTATATATGGAAAAGCTTTCTCGTAATAATTATAAATGGAGAAACTTTTATCCACATCGAAAAAGAATAAGAAAGTATTTTCAGAAGCGTACTTAAATGTTTTATGTTAATGCTTTTATTTTTTTTGCGATTACATCTTAATCTCATCCTTAATCTCTAATTTTAATAAAAATATATTAAAGTATCATTCTCTTTTTTTAAAATTAAATATAAAATTTAACATTATTTTACATTTTATTATTAGCTTTGTTTTAGTCATACATAAATTCACTGTGAAAATTGCTTATGAATTTTTTCCAAAAATATTTAATAATAAAAGAATTTAATAAAAATATATTAAAGTATCATTCTCTTTTTTTAAAATTAAATATAAAATTTAACATTATTTTACATTTTATTATTAGCTTTGTTTATCAAGGTTACAAACGGTTCGTGAAAATTATGAATTTTTTCCAAAAATATTTAATAATAAAAGAATTTTAATAATAAAAATAAATTAAGCACTATCAAAAATCTATAAACACTTAAAATCTATCTTAAAATTTAATGACCAAAATTTTCTAAAATTTCTATATCTAAATTTCCACTAATTTCCTAACCAATTTGTGACGTCAATATACTACTGATATTGTAGGTTGTGTACATCAAAATTTCATTTTCATATTGTATGGTGTGTACATCAGAGTTTCATATTGAAACTTTCACTTCGCTGACTGTTTCTTTCCTATCTTAGATGTTCTAGAAGCAAGGAACACGACGGATGCCATTATTGCAGTTTGAAGAAAATATAATAATAATTAGTACATGCGTTGTGCGATGTACTTGTGAGTAAAATTCGGAAGGAAAGGGACGAAAATGACAATGAAGGATTTATATTTCTCACTCAATGTCGTTACCACCCCCATCGGCGAGAAGGCACCATGGAGGTTGCAGAGGGGATGAGCATCAACATTTTGAAAGTGTTGGAGTTGATTCGCCACCATTTGTTAGAAGAAGATGACGAACTGGATATTATGCATCTATTTCTCTCTCGTATCTCCGTGCCACTACCACTATCGGCGGCTCATGCCAAAGCGAAAATAGGAGCAGCAAATCAACATCAGAAGAGAATGAGAATGAATATACACAACTACAACACTCTTCCTCTTCTTTTTCTGTAAGCGCAGTTATGAGAGCAGAGGCGTTTAAGGTAAAGCCACAGGCACCTGAGGAGCAGAATGGAGAGATGAAGCAGATCAGCGCTAGTCACTACAGAGGAGTCAGGCGGCGGCCATGGGGTAAATTCGCAGCCGAAATTAGGGATCCTGCCAAGAAGGGGTCCAGAATTTGGTTAGGTACTTTCGACCCCGCCGAAGAAGCCGCTCTCGCATATGACCGCGCTGCCTTCAGAATCCGCGGAGCCAGGGCTCTAGTTAACTTCCCCCTTGCCATAGCTTCCAATTTAGAAAATGGTTCAGCCGCGCCTCACATGGTGCACAAGGGAAAGAGAAACTACAAGGAAACCGTGACAGTACAGTGTAGTGGCCCAGGGGACGAGATGGGATCAGAGGATCTGCCATGTGGTAAAAGAAAATAAAATGGGGAGCAAGAAGCGGAAGTGGAGCGAGGGCAATAAATGTTACAATAAAATATGTTAATGCTGTTGCAATGCAATAACGTAATGTGTAATGCTGTTATGAGTGTATTTATCGGTGTATCTTGCGAAAAATATTTTTGAAGTTTCAGATTGATTCTTGCAAATTAGAACATTCGGATTTATTACGTAGAGTGAGTGAAAACATATTCTGAAATGTTAGGTTAATTTGATAACGTAAATCACTACAACTGTTTTTAAATGCTTTATCATTTTTTTAAAGCTGAGAATCTCAACCAGGTTGTAAATAGAAAAATTAAAGAGGAAATATGAAACCTCACCCTTGTACTTTATATCACATGTTTTTATAATCACACTTTCCTCTACCGTAGCTCAAATCGAGGATCTGGATTTATAATTACAATTTCGCGTGTTGTAATTTTAAAACTAAATAAATAAAATACAAGATGTAATATTGTTATTTACTATTATTATTATTATCTAATTTTAAGGGTATGGCAAACTCAGACACTAAATTGGTATATGAGAATTTTTTGTTTGTGGGACAAGAGACCCACTCCCAAGCAGAGAGACTTAACTGCTAAGTCTACAAAAAAGACATACATACTCTACTTCTCTGGTTTTGGTATAAAATATACCAGCAATTGCACCAATTGTTGCAAAGGAAAAGTTTTAAGGAAATAGCATAAGAAAGAGTAAAATAGAAGAAAGAAGTACAAATTTTATGCATTTTTTTTTTCTTTTTTTATAGATGGAACATTGAGAGTAGTATATTGCAGCAACTTCCAATTTAGATGGGGGATACTTGAGAATAGGAAAGAGTAGAATAGAAGAAATAAGTACAAATTTTATGCTTTTTTTTTTCTTTTTTATAGATGGAACATTGAGAGTAGTATATTGTAGCAACTTCCAATTTAGATGGGGAATACATGAGAATCTCTTGCTGAATGAAGGTTAACTAGATTAATAAGTATGGCATATGTCTTATCTAATCCACCAAGAAATTTTAATTTAGTTATTTTCTCAAGGTTTTTCATAAGAAAAGTGCTATCTCATAAGAAATAAGAACAAGAATCTCAAGGTTTAATAAAATTCAATAGAATACCAAACATTAAGTGTGTATATTGTTACCAATGTTTCTACACCAGTGACGTTTAGAAACAGCTTTAGGAAATTAAATTGAGTTGGGAAACCAAAAGTATGTTGCAAAACATCCGACATTGTTAATTCCTACAATTGCTCAACCATAAGGTCAATAAAACTAAAATATGAATATAATGTTCCATAACCTAAGAAAAGTAGTCCATACCATATATATTAATAAAAAGAGACAAAGACTCTAGCATTAAATCATAATATTGATGTATATGAAAACACAATTGTGTCTAGTTCTTACCCATAAATAAAAACCATAAAAACCCTTGTTTCTAAGCACAGATCATTATTATCGAGTCCACAACATCTTATATCATTTTAAGAGATATCAATTCAAGTTGTATAATAGTTAAGTACGATGGTTATGTGTACATTTATATGTACATTGGGATATGCAGAAAATTTATAAGCATGGATTCAAAAGAACAGAAAATAAAACTCATAAGTATAACAATAATGGAGGGTGCATCATGTGATACTCTTAATTCTCTTGTCAATGTTTCTCTTAACTTTTATTCTCAATGTCAAGAAGGATGAAAATAGCGATGTCAAGGACACAACTGCTTGGACTCTAGGATATTTGAATTTCTACACGGTTCAACAATGGAGACACCCATAGTCACACACTCAAATTTAAGTTATATCATATTAATTCTACTTAAAATCTTGAAGGATGCATCGAATGTTGCTGAAAAAGTTTATGTTCTTCTACACAATCTCTTTTTTTAAGAATATTGTTGAGGTTCTTCTTGATGAAACACATAGGGAGAACACAAGTAAATATAAGTTGTGGATTGTAGCATACACGAATTTGAATGAGGTTGGTCAATGTTCAACTAAAGACAACTGCTTTTGTTCTTATCATCATGCTTAAGCTTAAAATATAAATAATTCCAGCTCACTGCTCAAAATAATATAAAGAATTCCAGGCTCACTATTCAAAATATAAAGAAATTTTGTAAAGATTAACTGATATTTTAAATATGTTTATATCGTGGAGAAATTCTACATATTTTTTGAATATATAATTTTAAATATATATAATTACACATAAATTTTAAATAAATTTCAAAATTAAGTTGGAATTTTCCATTAAAATACTAGAGAAATTTAAAATTGTAATTTAAAATTTATTTATATTAATCAAAATTAATAATAATTATTTAAATTTTAAATTAAATAAGAAAAAATTAATTAATTAATTAATTAATTAAATATCACTGTTAAAAACTATATATATATATATGTAGATACAGTGTCATTTTTTTTACAAATTCAAATCCAAATAAAAATTTTCACTTAATAACTATACTTGAAACACTCCACAAACCTGAAGAAACCAGAATTAGGGTGGGGTAAAAGAGCGGAAGCACGAGAATAGTTGACCAATTGCAAGCTATATGGGAGGAGATAATCTTCACACGCAGGGAGACTTTTCAATTAAAAGGTGGACGCTAATTATAAAATATAAAATATCTATTTCTGTATAGTTTATTAGTTTACAAGTAATGGAGAGTTCGAACATGTTTCTTATTTAATAATTTAATGTGTATATTATTTTTTATTTAATAATTTAATGTGTATATTAGTATTATTTAAGTAGTTTTAAGTGTTAATTTTTAGAATTTTTAGCAAAAGTTTGACTAGAATTTCATTTAAAAAAAATATTACAGTTGTTTAAGCTGGTTTTTTAATTGTATATATGTATTCAACTTTCTAAAAAATTTATGGGGCACTTTGATTTGGAAGAGTTCACCCATCAAACTTGTGATTGTGATTTCAATGAACACATTAGATCAGGAAATAAGCTGAATTTTTTTTCCAAAAAATTACACTAAGAATATTTTTTTATGTCCATTAAGTTTTTTTTGAAGATTAAATTAGTAACTGCCTCAAAAATACAAAAATACAAAGAGACCCAGCAACATGTTTTAGACCTTGGGAGAGTATTATTCTAATATAACATATATTCATATTAATTTTCCAGCTAACACATTTAAAAAAAAAAAAACTAATTAAAGTGAACTTAATAAACTTGATAACTAATTATATTCAGTTTAACTAATTATATTGAGAGTAATATATTGCAGCAACTTCCAATTTAGATGGGGGATATTTGAGAATAAGAAAGAGTAGAATAGAAGAAATAAGTACAAATTTTATGCTTTTTTTTTTCCTTTTTTATAGATGGAACATTGAGAGTGGTATATTGTAGCAACTTCCAATTTAGATGAGGGATACATGAGAATCTCTTACTGAATGAGGGTTAACTCGATTAATAAGTATGGCATATGTCTTATCTAATCAACCAAGAATTTTTAATTTAGTTATCATAAGAAAAGTGCTATCTCATAAGAAATAAGAACAAGAATCTTAAGGTTTAATAAATTTCAATAGAATACCAAACATTAGTGTGTATATTGTTACCAATGTTCTCTTTGGGTGCCAAATTTTCACTTAAAGTTGAAGGCACTGTTGCAGTGATAACTAGAATGACTGTAGGAATCACTGGTTCTTTCACTGTTTCCTTTTATTGGACATGTTTGTCCATCTGTATTTCCATCTCTTTAATTTGGGCTGTAAACTGAAGAATTAAATTCGTCATGTCATATTTTTCACTCTGTTCCTGTATGACTTCCTTTGTTTGAGGATGCTCACTTTGAGGAAGTTTGAGTTGTTTCCTCAAAGCTGTTATATTTTCATTTTTCTTCTTCACCACCAATTCTGCTTCTTTGATATTAGCAGGGTCATATCCCACCTACAAAATTAGTTCTTCTAAGGCTTTTATCCTTAGATCCTTGGCATACAATGAGGCTTTGTCCAAATTCATCCGATCTTGCATGTTAGAGATGGTATTTTGGAGCTTTTGAGCACTCATGGCTTTATTTGTGACTGTAGAATAAAGCATCTCTGAAGTCTGCCTATGGAACTCAAACTGATCAAGGGCATGAATCTTATCTGTCTAGACTTCCAAATCAACTTTTTTTATAATCTGCCACTGTCTTAGGAGTTTTTACTATGGGCCGCAACACTGACATGATTAGTTTTTTATTAGAATAATAAAATGCAGAAAGGAGCCTATTTTGTATACTAGGAGTCTGTTTGAGATATTGAGAATAAATGTTATTCTTTATCTCTTCATTCTTCAGTTTGATCTGCTTATATTTCTCTTTGATATCCAAATCCTTTTCCTCGGTTGTCTGTGAGGAAGAGGATTCCATGCTTTGATGTATTTCCATCAATTGTATATATTCATTATTGATTTTTCCTTCATTGTGTTTTTTTGTATTTGGCTCATTGATAATCACAGTAGCAACATTTGTCTCTGGAAAATCTATATTGGTATTTAAAGGCTCTGTTTCTTCCACATCTATTGTCACTTTTCCTTTACCTACTGCAACTAATTTGGGCCTTTTGTTATATATGAGCTGAACTTGGTTTCAGCTGTAGTTTCTACCACATAGGCTCCTTCCCTTGCTCTTTTAATGGACCTCTCTAGCTGATTTGCAGTTTCTAAGGAATGACTAGAATTACCTTTGTTCATTGCATCTATTAAAGTGTTTTCAATCCATTCAATCTGATTGGAAAACTTTTCTATTTCTGGTTTAGCTTCATGAATAAATGGTGATAACTTGCATTTAACCCTTAGCTTGCTAGAGATCCCTTGTGGATCATAGTTCCAATGGAAACTCTCTTCAAATTTATATTCCAATAACTGATTAGCTGCCTCTTTTTCTGCATACCTGTGATTGCATATGAATGGCCCTATCTGATTCTTAAATTTGAATTGTGTCTTCTTCTTAGCAGCCATGAAATTTATGGAATCAGAGTTTAGGATCTGCCTGATATACTCCAAGGCAAAGATCCTCATTGAAGGATGTTTGGCTAACTTGTAAGCTAATAAGTTTGACCCAAAGACTTTGATTTTAATATAATTTTCATAAAAATACCAGTCACCAACCTTACTCTTCTCTGATAATTGCAATATCATTTTCATTTCTTCATTTATTTTTGGTTGCTCTGTCTTGGTCAACATTGTGATCACTGAATGTAAAAATAACTCTGAAAATTTTGAATAACTGAAATCTGTACATTCTTTCCTGAGCATGGATGTCCAAAAAATGGTTATGTGTACATTTATATGTACATTGGGATATGCAAAAAATTTATATGCATGGATTCAAAAGAACAAAAAATAAAACTCGTAAGTATAACAATAATGGAGGGTGCATCATGTGATACTCTTAATCCTCTTGTCAATGTTTCTCTTAACTTTTATTCTCAATGTTAAGAAGGATGAAAATATTGATGTCAAGGACACAACTACTTGGACTCTAGGATATTTGAATTTCTACACGGTTCAACAATGGAGACACCCATAATCACACACTCAAATTTAAGTTATATCATATTAATTCTACTTAAAATCTTGAAGGATGCATCGAATGTTGCTGAAAAAATTTATGTTCTTCTACACAATCTCTTTTTTTAAGAATATTTTTGAGGTTCTTCTTGATGAAACACATAGGGATGACACAAGTAAATATAGGTTGTGGATGTAGCATACACGAATTTGAATGAGGTTGGTCAATGTTCAGCTAAATACAACTGCTTTTGTTCTTATCATCATGCTTAAGCTTAAAATATAAAGAATTCCAACTCACTGCTCAAAATAATATAAAGAATTCCAGGCTCACTATTCAAAATATAAAGAATTTCAAGCTGAACCGTAAAGGCTAGCAAATTTTGTAAGGATTAACTGATATTTTAAATATGTTTATATCCTGGAGAAATTCTACATATTTTTTGATTATATAATTTTAAATATATATAATTACACATAAATTTTAAATAAATTTCAAAATTAAGTTGGAACTTTAGATTAAAATTTTAAGATTAAAATACTAGAGAGATTTAAAATTGTAATTTAGAATTTATTTATATTAATCAAAATTAATAATAATTATTTAAATTTTAAATTAAAAAAGAAAAAAAATTAATTAATTAATTAATTAAATATTACTGTTAAAAACTATATATGTAGATACAGTGTCATTTTTTTTACAAATTCAAATCCAAATAAAAATTTTCACTTAATAACTATACTTGAAACACTCTAGAAACCTGAAGAAACCAGAATTAGGGTGGGGTAAAAGAGCGGAAGCACGAGAATAGTTGACCAATTGCAAGCTATATGGGAGGGGATAATATTGACACGCAGGGAGACTTTTCAATTAAAAGGTGGACGCTAATTATAAAATATAAAATATCTATTTCTGTATAGTTTATTAGTTTACAAGTAATGGAAAGTTCGAACATGTTTGTTATTTAATAATTTTATGTCTATATTATTTTTTATTTAATAATTTAATGTGTATATTAGTATTATTTAAGTAGTTCTAAGTGTTAATTTTTAGAATTTTTAGCAGAAATTTGATTGGAATTTCATTTAAAAAAAATATTAGAGTTGTTTAAGCTGGTTTTTTAATTGTATATATGGATTCAACTTTCTAAAAAACCTATGGGGCACTTTGATTTTGAAGAGTTCACCCATCAAACTTGTGATTGTGATTTCAATGAACAAATTAGATCAGGAAATAAGCTGAATTTTTTTTCCAAAAAATTACACTTCAAGAATATTTTTTTATGTCCATTAAATTTTTTTTGAAGATTAAATTAGTAACTGCCCCAAAAATACAAAAATACAAAGAGACCCAGCAACATGTTTTAGACCTTGGGAGAGTATTATTCTAATATAACATATATTCATATTAATTTTCCAGCTAACACATTTAAAAAAAAAAAAAACTAATTAAAGTGAACTTAATAAACTTGATAACTAATTATAAATTATGGCCAATATCCATAAGTGAGAGAAACCTAAAATGTGACAGATGCCAACTTACAAAGAAGTTTGAAGATATATATTTATCAAAGAATCCATTTTTAACAAGTTGTAAACAACGTCATAGTTCCTCAAACCACTAGAAAATTTGGCGCAATTTCCGACGGTCAAATCGTCGCTATTCTGACACATAGTCGTCGCAAGAGCGAAAGTTCGAGGATGGGAAAAACGTGGTTTGTCATGCCGTCGCAATTCCAATTCATTTACAAAGTGTCGCACTACTGACACTTTTTCCGTCGCTTCCAAACACGCGTCGCTCTTCCGACGTTTCCCAAACCGAAGTTTGTAAAGTGTCGCCATTCCGACGAAATTTGGTCCGACGTTTTTAACGTCACTCTTCCAACGTTTGTACAGTGTCGCCATTCCGACGAAATTTCATCCAACGTTTTGAACGTCATTCTTCCAAGGTCTATATACTGTCACTCTTCCGACTTGTCTAAACTATCTCAATTCCAATGCCGTACAAAAGTGTCAGAAGACTGACGTATTGCAAAAGTGTCACAAGATCGACGCTTTCCAGAAGCGTTGCAATATCAACGCCAGGAAGAACTGTTGCAATTCCAACGAAATGTGGTCCGAAATGTTGAACGTCGCCCTTCCGACGTCTTTGTGTTGTCGCTCTTCCGACGTTTCTAGAACTGTCGCAATATCGACAAACGTCACAAGACCGACGAAAATGGAAATCGTTCAAAACGTCAGAAGAGCGACGCTTACAAGGCATCGGTATACCGACAGTGATTTCAATTTAAAAAAAAAAAATGAACCTTTAAAACAGGACAGTAAATCTCCAATATTTGTTATCACAATAAGAAATCAATGATCAGTGATCACGTCAAATTTTCTTCGTAGCGTGACGAGTCTAATAAATTTTATTGTAAAGGTTACTAGCCAGTGAAAACTACAGCATTGAAGGAAATGCATTAAAGAAAATTAATGAGGCTGCGAACTCCAAGCCAACTGGAAACAACCCTGATAATTTTCCTTACCAACTTCCAAGTTGTGACTCGGGCTTTAGACTCGAGAGCTAAGAATTTTCTTTTCATCGTGTTGGAGAAGAGAACTGCAACCTGCAACAAAAGAGCAATTCCTCAGTCTCACTGCTCAGGAATCGGAGTCATTCCTTGATAACACGGTATGTGGAAATTTTGATAAGATAACTTTCTTCACCCTCGTTTTTACTAAATTTATTCTTTTGAAAAGGACCTGGTTCCATTTCAGAAATTTTCAACTTTCAACTTCTAGAATTTTTACATATGATTTTTGGACTGAGGTTTTGTTATTAATGAGGAGATAGTGTCTTGGTTCTATCTGTATAAAATAATTTCCTCTTTTTTTTCTTCATGTTCAGGGTTTTTGATTTTATCAAACCCTATCTCTCTTTTAAGCATGCCTGCAAATTAATATATTCCAGGAATGTACACAATTCCAGGCTTCATGTACAACATATTGTATCAACTATATTTTAACAAGTGAGTCGCATGCCCATATAGTGTTACAGATTACAGGGCTTCATTTGGAGAATAAATGATAAGCCTGGGAGCACTAAATCCAAGTAATTCCCCTCATCCCTTAAAAGACACCTCTAAATATAACTAGAAATTTCAAATAGTTAGTAAAGGAAAAGTACAAAGATATAACATATATGTGTGGAGCCAAAAACCTGTGCATTCACAACAAAACTGGGATGGATAAAACTTAAAAACAATTATGGACTTTGACAAAAAATCATCTTATGCATACAAAATGAAAGAAGCATTAGCATACTACTATGTTTACAAATTTAAGGACAGGCAGAGTGAGTCTCCGGGAAACACAGTTTCATGTGGAGACCCTAGATCCTTGTACCCACAATATCTAGTGACTTAAAAAATGATTTCCAAAACAATACCTTTGCTATGCATGTAAGAACACCACCTGTATAATGAGGGAGATGTAATATTGTCTGAGAAGCATGGAATCCTCTTCCTCACAAGCAGCTGAGGAAAAGGATTTGGATATCAAAGAGAAATATAAGCAGATCAAATTGAAGAATGAAGAGATAAAGAATAACATTTATTCTCAATATCTCAAACAGACTCATAGTATACAAAATAGGCTCCTTTCTGCATTTGATTATTCTAATAAAAAACTAATCATGTTAGTGTTGCGGCTCATAGTCAAAACTCCTAAGACAGTGGAAGATTATAAAAAAGTTGATTTGGAAGTCCAGAAAGATAAGATTCATGCCCTTGATCAGTTTGAGTTCAATAGGCAGACTTCATAGATGCTTTATTCTACAGTCACAAATAAAACCATGAGTGCTCAAAAGCTCCAAAATACCATCTCTAACATGCAAGATCAGATGAAGTTGGACAAAGCCTCATTTTATGCCAAGGATCTAAGGATAAAAGCCTTAGAAGAACTAATTTTGTAGGTGGGATATGACCTTGCTAATATCAAAGTAGCAGAATTTTTGGTGAAGAAGAAAAATGAAGATATAACAGCCTTGAGGAAACAGCTCAAACGTCATCAAAATGAGCATCCTCAAACAAAGGAAGTCATACAGGAACAGAGTGAAAAAGATGACATGATGAATTTAATTCTTCAGTTGATAGCCCAGATTAAAGAGATGGAAATACAGATGGAAAAACATGTCCAATAAAAGGAAACAGTGAAAGAACCAGTCATTCCTACAGTCATTCCAGTTATCACTGCAGCAGTGCCTTCAACTTTAGGTGAAAATTTGGCACCCAAAGAACCACTGGCTACTGTAGTGCCAGTAACTTCTTCGACAACCTCGGCTACTGAATCATCTACAATAGTAGAACAACTTACAAATGAGGCCAACAAAATAGTCAAAGCAATGGAAGAAATGTCATTAAAGACAAATGAGATTAACAGGTTGACAAAGATGGTTGAAAATATTGAGAAGTAAAATAAATTAGCTCAGATAAATGCAAAGACACATGAACAAAATGCCATCAAACTGAGTGAAGAGTTAAAGAAGTTGTAAAAAGAGTTAACTTTGAAGGATCAGATATCATACATCAAAAATTTCCTTTGGAATAATGTCATTGAAGCCATCCATGATGTATGGCCTTCAATCCACGTAATTTTTTAGCAAAGATAGTTATTACTAGGAGCCCAAGCAGAAATTAAAAAGACTCAAACTGAGTTGGCTGACAAACCAGAGCAAGCTATAAGTCTGATCACCTTCCTCAACAGTAAAAATAGATAGGAGTTGGAAGAACTCAAAATAACAAACAGAACTGCAACTATCCTAGAAATTAGGAAAGTCACAACAAATAAAAATTTGATGAGACAACTGGAAGAAAAGTGTGAAGGTATGAATACTGCCATAACCAGGTTTATGGTTAAGTTCACAACTTTGAGACAGGAAGGGCTGCCTGATATTATGGTAATTAATGATAAGTTGATGCCTCAAAATGACTATGATAAGAAGATAAGAGAATTTTAAAAAGAATAGGTAAATAAAACAATAGGTCAAGGCATCCCAACAAGAAAAGTGTTACTTAAGACTTTTGAAGAATTATTCTACTTGCAGCATGAGATCAAACACTTGTTTGTCATCAAGCCAACCTTTGCTAGATATACTGAAGTTGATAAGAACTTCATGAAATTAAAGAATATACAAATTCATAAAAATGAGGATTGGAAAGCACTTACAGATTTACTATGAAGGATAAAAACAAGCAGATGAAAGGAAGACAAAAATTGTTTTCAGATTTACAGTCAAAACAGATTTTACAGTAGTAAACAATTTTTGACTAAAGGTTAAAGAGTATCAGTGAATAAAGAGTATCCGAGAAAGAGTATCACACAAGGTAGAGTAGATTCCAAAAAATATCTAAGAGCCAGGAAGGAGGACACGAAGGCAGCCAACTGCATCCTATCCTCAAAACTATTTCTATTTCTTTTGGATAAAATAGGACAACTTGCTAATTTGTTAAGCAGCTGTCCCTATTATTGTTGTAAAGATAATTTATTTTCCTAAGATAATTCCTAGAAGTTTTCTAGGATATTTTGTAAAACATTGTGTATTAATACTTCATTTTTAGAAGTATTTTGGGTGGAATAAAATTGTTGGGATTTTTATAGTCATTTCTTCTTGGACTTCAAAGCTTTTGTGCATCAAAATTCGAGTAGAAAGGCTGGATCAAAACAAATTTACATCATACTTTACGATTCCTATGATGAGCTATTTGGAGTGAAGTATTTCCTCACTTGTCATTGTTTTATTTCTTTGTTACATGCATCCATTTATGTTTATGCTAAATCTTAATGTATAACTAGGAGCATTACTACAGGATTTGTCAAAAGCACCCTGTTTTTAACTAGTTATCATTTATATGTTTTCCTCTGATTTCCAGTGTATGGAATCCTTAATTGCTCTGTCTCTCATTTGAACTCTTCCTACTACTTCCTTTTCTGGATCAAAGGATTCTTAAGTTCCCTTTATCCCGATCATACCACCTCATAAAAACAACTTTCCAAGATCTCCAAGGGTTATCTATCTCGCCCTGAAAACATTTGACCTTTTGCCCTTGATCCCAATCATGTTTGCTTGATTTTGACTCCATAGCCCAATGGACCAATATATCTCCCGCTATCCATCTCTTTCAAGTGATTTTTCCCACCGAATCTACCAAAACAAAACCAAAGCTGCACGTTCATAACTAGCCTAATATTTACAAATCAAAACAAAGTTAAATTTTAAAGAGAGAACCCTCTATGAACCCTAGGAAGGCTAGATCCTAGAGTTTAAAATTTGGTCTATGGCTACCTCTAGTATTCTTTTACTAAAAACAAAAAATCTCACAACTTTAGAATTACTAGAGTGATAACACCACCTAAAGAAGAGGGGTGATAAAAAATTTAAAAAAAATGCAGAGTTAAACATCAATCAAAAGAAATGAATATGTTTTTATTATTTGTGTAAACAGTTTTCCTACCATTGACAATGTTCATTAATTGATTGGTGTGTAGAGTTTCTCATTAAATTAATAAGTAGTGTTTCTTTATGGATTTGTCTTTAGTGCGACTTTTTGGAGTTTTAGGTGTCGATATCCGGTGAAAAAAATTGAGGTAAAATCTTGATATATGTTATCTAAATTGGGTTTTTTTACTGTATATATGGATTCAACACCCTAACAAACCCCTAGGGCACTTTGATTGTGCAAGGTTACACATCAAACTTCTATTTTCAATAAATTATTTCCGGAATTTAGAGATATTAGACCGGAAAAAACTATCGTAAAAGCCTTCAAAATGTCACACTATAGACTACTCCTTTCTTTATCAATGTTAAAGAATTACAGAGTATCATACTCTCTTTTCAAGATTAAAAAATCCTCTATTAGCAATGGTCATGTGAGGAACACATTTATAGACATGTATGCCAAATGTAAGAGCATAAAGATACCCACAACTCACTTGGCAATATTTTGAAATAGTCAGCGTCATGAAAACTAATTCACAGGTTTGTAGGATATTGGTGGAGTTTGCAAAGAGACATAATACAATGCAAATTTGCAGAGTTAGGTGACAGCAACTAACAACTAGTGTCTCTATTTTTAAGTATTAACAAGTATTTGTGTCCTCAATCTCAAGGGGTTCTCCGAATATTTTCCACATTTTCTGCAGATCACCTTATTATGTAGGTTGATGTTTGAACCTTATTATGCAAGTTGATGTTTGAATAATTATTAGACAAATGGTACTATCCCATTGATATTATGCATATCTATTATCATGAAAAATATTTTATGAAATTTTAATATTATGAAGTAAAATCTACAACAAAAGGCCTCTTAGATCATCCTTTATATTACATGTTGAACTTCTATAAAAGTATTTGGGAATTTGGTTTCCCCTTTGTGTTTGGGGAACTATGACGTTGTTTACAACTTGTTAAAAATGGATTCTTTGATAAATATCTATCTTCAAACTTCTTTGTAAGTTGGCATCTCTCACATTTGAGGATTCTCTCAGTTATGGATATTGGCCATAATTTATAATTAGTTATCAAGTTTATTAAGTTCACTTTAATTAGTTTTTTTTTGAAATGTATTAGTTGGAAAATTAATATGAATATATGTTATATTAGAATAATACCCTCCCAAGGTCTAAAACATGTTGTGTAGAAATTTGAATAACTGAGATATTATTCACCAAGATTCTCCTGATCACACACTATTTTAGCTTCATGCATAATATAGAATCTCTTCTACCATTGATCATCACATGCGGAAATAAAATCAATTGCATGCATACATTAAAAACACAAACAATCACACATATGAACACATTATTTAATGGGAAAGCTTAAAGTTGAAAACCCCAACTATCTATATATTATACATGCCATGGAGATCATGTAACAATCATAGTACAAAAGCTCCTCACAAGCTCTCATGCACACCCTCAATTGCTACACACTATCAAGCTAGATCTAGCAAAGTTCATGCTCCAACCCTTAGCCACTTGATAGCCAGCCTCTATTGCCTTTTCAAATATATGGGATGGTTTCATTAAATAGATAACCACCTGGCCTGAACTGTGCAATCCTCATGGGCTTACTCCACCTATCTGTGTGTTGCAAATAGCAACAGTATAGTCACAACTGATAGTTAACCTGCTCCTTCACCTATTCCTGCATTAGTCTCCCTTGAAACTGTCCATGCACTGAAGTTAACTGATGTATTCTTTAGTTGATTAATGAGTATATAATTAGTGAATTAATTAATAATTAATTCACACCACTCTCACTAATTGTATCAATTAGTTAAACTAAATACAAATAGCTCAACTATGTTTAGATTAGTTAAACTGAATACAACTCCACTAACTTCCTCAATCAACTCCACCAAACTCTGTCACATGAGTTCTAACTGAAGTCTTCATGCAATAGCTCCACTAAACCCTAGGAATTGCGTAATTCCTTCTATCAGCTGCATGTGCCACTTCTAGGCATCAAACTGAAGTGCTCCAAGAGAATAAGATAATGTTTAGAGTCTAAATATTATTAAGAGTTAATAATATTTGACATCCCTATTTTTAGACTGGCAATCTAAAAATAGATTCCGCCCAGTATGTCTAAAAATAGAATTCCATATATTTTTCCAACTTGACCAACCATCCACAAATAGCATCCTACAACTCATAGAATCATGATCCACATGTCTAAAAATAGACATAGTCTAAAAATAGACTTTGCGCCAAAAATAGCCTGCGGGCCCACTTAGTGAAGGCGACTCCTTTCCACTAAGCTCATCATCTTGTTGCAATCTCAACACTCCCTCTCAAAAAGATATGGATTATCTGCAACCCCTATCCTGCCTCTGTGGTATTCGAATTTTCTCCTGGCGAGCGCCTTCATCAAGATATCAGCATCCCGATCCTCCGTAGGAATGTATGAAAGTAACATGATCTTCCGCTGCACACAATCTCTGATATGATGATACCGATGCCCGAAGCACTGCCGCCTCTAACTCATTCCTTTATCTCAGACACATCCACATGTCATGCCTTCCAGATATCTCTCACACATGCTTCCCGCATGCCTTTCGCATCACAGTGTCGTGCCGGCATTGACCAGACAAGCGACCCCACTAACTGGCGATAGAAACAAGGCATCCACTACCTCCACTGAAGTAGCATCCCTTTCCTCCTGCATGTAACAGGGAAGAGGAGTATCAACAGCACTTGCACCATGCATGTTGAAACTTCTCCAGATATGCTCTGGGCATACTACCCTCGAGAAACAAATAAATTAATCATCGTTACCGCTAAATTTCCAATCCCAGGAAATAATGAAGGAGGCCCAAGTCCTTCATCTCAAACTTTTTTGCAAGATCCTCCTTGCATGAGAGTATCAACAGCTCATCACCTGTCAAAATCAAATCATCTACATAAAGTACAATGATCAGCAACTTACCCTCCACCACAATTTGGTATAGGTTAGGATCCGCCTCACTCTTGGAGAATCCAAGTCTGGTGAAATAACTGTCTATCCGTGTGTACCAAGCACGAGGTGCTTGTTTCAACCCATACAGCGCTCTCTTGAGCCTGCACACATGCGACTCGCTGCTGAAGATCTCAAAACCTTCGGGCTGCTCTATGTACACCTCCTCCTCAATGAATCCATTGAGGAACGCAGTCTTCACATCCATCTGATGAATGTGCCACCCCATTCACGTCTAGAGAGCAAGAACTTGCTTTATACTCAAATACCTGTTGCACTGCAAGGTCACCTCATAATCGATCCTCTATTCAGAGAAAAGCAATGCAACAAATCTGCTCTTGTACTTCTCCACACTCCCGTCAGCTGCCTGCTTCACTTTGTAGATCCATCTCGAACCCACCACTGATTTCCCTTCCGGCCTTGGGACAATCTCCCATGCACTGTTTCTGATAATCGAATCATACTCTTCCACCATGGCATCTACCCATGCGGGATCCTCCACAGCTTCCTCGAAAGAGGATGGATCCGTCATGATACACTTGCTCATAAGAGACATGTATCCAATATACCAGTCAGGTGACTGTCTCTGTCTGGGCTGTGATGTAGGTGCTCCTACAACCTTCTCTGCATCTTGAGCCAGTCACTCAGCCTCTGTAGTGCGCTTCCGCCCTCTGATGGTCAAGGCGCCCTCCATGAGGTTTTTCCACCCACACCTTCATCTTGTGGCTGATCCATATCCCGAGACTCATCCTTAGGAACTAATAGCTCCTCATCTGCATGCAAGTGTGGCTCCCTCTCAAGCGAACACTTCATGGCTTTCTCCTCCTGAAATTTGATATCCCATCGCACAACAGTCTTGCGACTGTCTGGAAAATACACACGATAGTTATGGGGCGTATCAGTGTACCCCACAAATATCCCAACCTCCGCAGTCGGCTCCAGCTTCTTCCTGGCATCCTTCGTCACATGAATGTAAACAGGTGAACCAAAAATCCTCAAATGGGAAATATCAGGCCTCTTACCAGAAAATGCCTCCTCGTGTGTACTCATGCCAAGTATCCTGTGAGGACAACGGTTCTACACATATACTGCAGTATTGCATGCCTCCGCCCACAAGTGTATGGGTAGGCCCTGATCATGCAACATTTCTCGTGCAGCACCCACGATCGTTATGTTCTTCCGCTCAACAACCCCGTTCTGCTGTGGGTTATGAGGTGCTATGAGCTCTCTTCGAATTCCTTCTACGCTGCAAAAGTCCTTGAATTCGCCAGAGATGAATTCACCACCATTGTCGCTCCTTAGAGCCTTCACCTGATTCCCCGATTCTTTCTCAACCAGTGCCTTGAACTCACATAACTTTGAGTATGTCTCTCTCTTCTTCTACATGAAGAAGATCTAGCACTTACGAGAAAAATCATCAACAAATATCACATAATACCTGTGCTTTGCTATCGAAGCTACTGAGAAAGGTCCACATACGTAAGTGTGAATTCTCTCAAGGATCGTTGTGGCGCGACTATCCTTCTCGTGAAAGGTGGCTTTCACAAATTTTCCCAAGGTACACCCCTTGCACTGATCTGACTGCGCAAGAGTGCCTTTAGGAAGCCCAGTAGAAATCTGCTGCAGTATCTTCAAAGCTCCATGGTGAAGGTGGCCCAATCTCCGGTGCCACAACTCGCCATCATCCCGACTCACCACTCCTTCTGCCTTGCCTGCCATTGCTGCGCAACCATCTACCTTCAATTGATAAAGGTTCTTAACTCGAACCCCTATCCTCCGGGTCTCACCAGTTGCCTTACTGCGCAGGAAAGCCTTTCCTTCGCTAAAAACAACATCATATCCCTTGTCTTCTAACATCGCCACAGAGATAAGATTTTTCTTCAATCTTGGAACATGCATCACTTCCTTCAATACGAAGGGTTTACCAGACTCCCTCTCAAAGGAAATGGTACCGATACCGTTCGCACTGTATCTACCATCATCGCCCATCTCGATGTGCACTCCAAGATCTTTCTCATCCAGATCAGTAAACAAATCTCGATCTCCTCTCATGTGAAAAGACGCACCATGAAGAGTCGGTGAGATACTCAACCTGGCCATACTTGAAACCAAGCATGCGATCAACGTAAAAATCCACCAAAATCACAGGCTATGCCTCCACTGTTAAATTCCACTGTACCGCTTTTATTTTTCTTCTTCTCGTGGACAATTAGTGGCGTAATGTCCGTGTTGGTGATGGGAAAGCACTTCACCTTGACATGTCCCGTTTGCCTTTCGGATCTAATGAGAAGCTTTCTTTGCTATTCTACTCTTTTCTGTGGCAGCCAAAGCGCAATTCTCTTCATCAGAGTTCTTTGATGAAGATCCGTCCCTGGTACTCCGCCTTATCTCCTCTTGCACAAGATCCGACCAAAGTCGCTCCCATCCTGGCAATTTCTCCCAACCATTGATAGAGTCCTGATAGGAATGCCAACTCTTCGGAAGCCCAAGGAGAGCCAAGCTCACCAAGTCCTCATCATCAACAGTCACCCCCACACTTCCCAGCTCATCCCTGCATTGGATGAACTTCGTGAGGTACTTGGGCATACTGTCGCCTTTCTCCATCTTTATGTTTCTGAGTTTATCCTTGAGCGCCAACTTCCTCTCGTCACTCTTGCTTTGGAATAAATCTGTCAAGGCTTTCCACATCAAGAATGGAGACGCCTTACCATGAAGGCTGGACATTATGTGATCCTTCACACCCTCCAACAGAATCCTTCGACACTTTGCTGTCTTCTTTGGCCAAGCCTCAATTTCCGCAGCATCACTAGAAGTAGGCTTTGGAATTTCTGCATCTATGAACTCCTTCAACCCATTGTCATCTAGTACCGCCTCCATCCTGTCCTTCCATGCAATATAATTTGAGCTGCCCTCAAGGGCATACTCCAATCGTAATCCGTTGAAAGACATCTCAACTTCGACACCAAGAAAACACTGCTGCAAATTCGAATTCCACCAGCACAAAACTCAACTGCTTCAATGTTTTGCAATTGCTCTAATGATCAATATCGCTCTGATACCATGTAGAAATTTGAATAACTGAGATATTATTCACCGAGATTTTCCTGATCACACACTATTTTAGCTTCATGCATAATACAGAATCTCTTCTACCATTGATCATCACATGCGAAAATAAAATCAATTGCAAGCATACATTAAAACCACAAATAATCACGCATATGAACACAGTATTTAATGAGAAAGCTTAAAGCTGAAAACCCCAACTATCTGTATATTATACATGCCATGGAGATCATGTAACAATCATAGTACAAAAGCTCCTCACAAGCTCTCATGCACACCCTCAATTTCTACACACTATCAAGCTAGATCTAGCAAAGTTCATGCTCCAACCCTTAGCCACTTGATAGCCAGCCTCTATTGCCTTTTCAAAGCTATGGGATGGCTTCATTAAATAGATAACCACCTGGCCTGAACTGCGCAGTCCTCATGGGCTTACTCCACCTATATGTGTGTTGCAAATAGCAACAGTATAGTCATAACTGATATTTAACCTACTCTTTCACCTATTCCTGCACTGGTCTCCACTGAAACTGTCCATGCACTGAAGTTAACTGATGTATTCTTTAGTTGATTAATGAGTATATAATTAGTGAATTAATTAATAATTAATTTACACCACTCTCACTAATTGTATCAATTAGTTAAACTGAATACAAATAGCTCAACTATGTTTAGATTAGTTAAACTGAATACAAGTCCACTAACTTCCTCAATCAACTCCACCAAACTCTGTCACATGAGTTCTAACTGAAGTCTTTCATGCAATAGCTCCACTAAACCCTAGGAATTGCGTAATTCCCTCTGTCAGCTGCATGTGCCACTTCTAAGCATCAAACTGAAGTGCTCCAAGAGAATAAGATAATGTTTAGAGTCTAAATATTATTAAGAGCTAATAATATTTGGCATCCCTATTTTTAGACTGGCAATCTAAAAATAGATTCCGCCCAGTATGTCTAAAAATAGAAGTCCATCTATTTTTCCAACTTGACCAACCATCCACAAATAGCACCTGCAACTCATAGAATCGTGATCCACATGTCTAAAAATAGACATAGTCTAAAAATAGACTTTGCGCCAAAAATGGCCTGCGGGCCCACTTAGTGAAGGCGACTCCTTTCCACTAAGCTCATCATCTTGTTGCAATCTCAACATGTTGCTGGGTCTCTTTATATTTTTGTATTTTTGGGGCAGTTACTAATTTAATCTTCAAAAAAACTTAATGGACATTAAAAAAAAATTTCTTTGAGGGTAATTTTTTGGAAAAAAAATTCAGCTTATTTCGTGATCTAATTTGTTCATTGAAATCACAATCACAAGTTTGACGGGTGAACTCTGTGCCCCATAGGTTTTTTAGAAAGTTGAATCCATATATACAATTAAAAAACCAGCTTATACAACTCTAATATTTTTTTAAACAAAATTCCAATCAAATTTCTGTTAAAAATTCTAAAAATTAATACTTGAAACTACTTAAATAATACTAATATACACATTAAATTATTAAATAAAAAATAATATAACATAAAATTATTAAATAACAAACATGTTCGAACTTTCCATTACTGGTAAACTAATAAACGATACAGAAATAGATATTTTATATTTTATAATTAGCGTCCACTTTTTATTAGAAAAGTCTCCCTGCGTGTCAAGATTATCCCCTCCCATATAGCTTGCAATTGGTCAACTATTCTCGTGCTTCCGCTCTTTTACCCCACCCTAATTCTGGTTTCTTCAGGTTTCTGTAGTGTTTCAAGTATAGTTATTAAGTCCAAATTTTTATTTGGATTTGAATTTGTAAAAAAAATGACACACTATCTATATATAGTTTTTAACAGTAATATTTAATTAATTAATTAATTTTTTTCTTATTTTTTTCTTATTTAATTTAAAATTTAAATAATTATTATTAATTTTGATATATATATATATATATATATATATATATATATATATATTCTAAACTACAATTTTAAATCCCCTTAGTTTTTTAATCTTAAAATTTTAATCTAAAATTCCAACTTAATTTTGAAATTTTTTTAGAATTTATGTGTAATCATATATATTTAAAATTATATATTCAAAAAATATGTAGAATTTCTCCAGGATATAAACATATTTAAAATATCAGTTAATCCTTACAAAATTTGCTACCCTTTACTGTTCAGTCTAAAATTCTTTATATTATTTTGAGCAGCGAGCTAGAGTTCTTTATATTTTAAGCTTAAGCATGATGATAAGAACAAAAGCAGTTGTCTTTAGTTGAACATTGACCAATCTAATTCAAATTCGTGTATGCTACAATCCACAACCTATATTTACTTGTATCCTCCCTATGTGTTTCATCAAGAAGAACCTCAACAATATTCTTAAAAAAAGAGATTGTGTAAAGGAACATAAACTTTTTCTGCAACATTCTATGCATCCTTCAAGATTTTAAGTATAATTAATATGATATAACTTAAATTTGAGTGTTTGATTGTGGATGTCTCCATTGTTGAACCTCGTAGAAATTCAAATATCCTAGAGTCCAAGTAGTTGTGTCCTTGACATCAAAATTTTCATCCTTCTTAACATTGAGAATAAAAGTTAAGAGAAACATTGACAAGAGGATTAAGAGTATCACATGATGCACCCTCCATTATTGTTATACTTATAAATTTTCTGCTCTTTTGAATCCATCCTTATAAATTTTCTTTATCCCAATGTACATATAAATGTACACATAACCATCTTACTTAACTATTGTACAACTTGAACTGATATCTCTTAAAATGATATAAGATGTTGCGGACTGGATAATAATGGTATGTGCTTAGAAAGAAGCGTTTTTATGGTTTTTATTTATGGGTAAGAACTAGACTCAATTGTGTTTTCATATACATCAATATTATGATTTAATGCTAGAGTCTTTGTCTCTTTTTATTAATATACATGGTATGGACTACTTTTCTTAGGTTATGGAACATTATATTCATATTTTAGTTTTATTGACTTTATGGTTGAGCAATTGTAGGAATTAACAATGTCAGATGTTTTGCAACATTCTTTTGGTTTCCCAACTCAATTTAATCTCCTCAATTTGTTTCTAAAAGTCACTGGTGTAGAAACATTGGTAACAATATACACACTAATGTTTGGTATTCTATTGAATTTTATTAAACCTTGAGATTCTTGTTCTTATTTCTTATGAGATAGCACTTTTCTTATGATAACTAAATTAAAAATTCTTGGTTGATTAGATAAGACATATGCCATACTTATTAATCGAGTTAACCCTCATTCAGTAAGAGATTCTCATGTATCCCTCATCTAAATTGGAAGTTGCTACAATATACCACTCTCAATGTTCCATCTATAAAAAAGAAAAAGAAAAAAAAGCATAAAATTTGTACTTATTTCTTCTATTCTACTCTTTCTTATTCTCAAATATCCCCTATCTAAATTGGAAGTTGCTGCAATATATTACTCTGAATATAATTAGTTAAACTGAATATAATTAGTTATCAAGTTTATTAAGTTCACTTTAATTAGTTTTTTTTTTTAAATGTGTTAGCTGGAAAATTAATATGAATATATGTTATATTAGAATAATACTCTCCCAAGGTCTAAAACATGTTGCTGGGTCTCTTTGTATTTTTGTATTTTTGAGGCAGTTACTAATTTAATCTTCAAAAAAAACTTAATGGACATAAAAAAATATTCTTAGTGTAATTTTTTGGAAAAAAAAATTCAGCTTATTTCCTGATCTAATGTGTTCATTGAAATCACAATCACGAGTTTGATGGGTGAACTCTTCAAAATCAAAGTGCCCCATAGATTTTTTAGAAAGTTGAATCCATATATACAATTAAAAAACCAACTTAAACAACTGTAATATTTTTTTTAAATGAAATTCTAATCAAACTTTTGCTAAAAATTCTAAAAATTAACACTTAAAACTACTTAAATAATACTAATATACACATTAAATTATTAAATAAAAAATAATATACACATTAAATTATTAAATAAGAAACATGTTCGAACTTTCCATTACTTGTAAACTAATAAACTATACAGAAATAGATATTTTATATTTTATAATTAGCGTCCACCTTTTAATTGAAAAGTCTCCCAGCGTGTGAAGATGATCTCCTCCCATATAGCTTGGGATTGGTCAACTATTCTCGTGCTTCCGCTCTTTTACCCCACCCTAATTCTGGTTTCTTCAGGTTTGTGGAGTGTTTCAAGTATAGTTATTAAGTGAAAATTTTTATTTGGATTTGAATTTGTAAAAAAAATGACACTGTATCTACATATATATATAGTTTTTAACAGTGATATTTATTTAATTAATTAATTAATTAATTTTTTCTTATTTAATTTAAAATTTAAATAATTATTATTAATTTTGATTAATATAAATAAATTTTAAATTACAATTTTAAATCTCTATAGTATTTTAATGGAAAATTCCAACTTAATTTTGAAATTTATTTAAAATTTATGTGTAATTATATATATTTAAAATTATATATTCAAAAAATATGTAGAATTTCTCCACGATATAAACATATTTAAAATATCAGTTAATCTTTACAAAATTTCTTTATATTTTGAATAGTGAGCCTGGAATTCTTTATATTATTTGAGCAGTGAGCTGGAATTATTTATATTTTAAGCTTAAGCATGATGATAAGAACAAAATCAGTTGTCTTTAGTTGAACATTGACCAACCTCATTCAAATTCGTGTATGCTACAATCCACAACCTATATTTACTTGTGTCCTCCCTATGTGTTTCATCAAGAAGAACCTCAACAATATTCTTAAAAAAAGAGATTGTGTAGAAGAACATAAATTTTTTCAGCAACATTCGATGCATCCTTCAAGATTTTAAGTAGAATTAATATGATATAACTTAAATTTGAGTGTGTGATTATGGGTGTCTCCATTGTTGAACCGTGTAGAAATTCAAATATCCTAGAGTCCAAGCAGTTGTGTCCTTGACATCCCTATTTTCATCCTTCTTGACATTGAGAATAAAAGTTAAGAGAAACATTGACAAGAGAATTAAGAGTATCACATGATGCCCCCTCCATTATTGTTATACTTATGAGTTTTATTTTCTGTTCTTTTGAATCCATGCTTATAAATTTTCTGCATATCCCAATGTACACATAACCATCTTACTTAACTATTATACAACTTGAATTGATATCTCTTAAAATGATATAAGATGTTGTGGACTCGATAATAATGATCTGTGCTTAGAAACAAGGGTTTTTATGGTTTTTATTTATGGGTAAGAACTAGACACAATTGTGTTTTCATATACATCAATATTATGATTTAATGCTAGAGTCTTTGTCTCTTTTTATTAATATATATGGTATGGACTACTTTTCTTAGGTTATGGAACATTATATTCATATTTTAGTTTTATTAACCTTATGGTTGAGCAATTGTAGGAATTAACAATGTCGGATGTTTTGCAACATACTTTTGGTTTCCCAACTCAATTTAATTTCCTAAAGTTGTTTCTAAACGTCACTGGTGTAGAAACATTGGTAACAATATACACACTTAATGTTTGGTATTCTATTGAATTTTATTAAACCTTGAGATTCTTGTTCTTATTTCTTATGAGATAGCACTTTTCTTATGAAAAACCTTGAGAAAATAACTAAATTAAAATTTCTTGGTGGATTAGATAAGACATATGCCATACTTATTAATCGAGTTAACCCTCATTCAGCAAGAGATTCTCATGTATCCCTCATCTAAATTGGAAGTTGCTACAATATACTACTCTGGATGTTCCATCTATAAAAAAGAAAAAAAAAAGCATAAAATTTGTACTTATTTCTTCTATTCTACTCTTTCCTATTCTCAAGTATCCCCCATCTAAATTGGAAGTTGCTGCAATATACTACTCTCAATGTTCCATCTATAAAAAAAGAAAAAAAAATGCATAAAATTTGTACTTCTTTCTTCTATTTTACTCTTTCTTATGCTATTTCCTTAAGACCTTTCCTTTGCAACAATTGGTGCAATTGCTAGTATATTTTATACCAAAACCAGAGAAGTAGAGTATGTATGTCTTTTTTGTAGACTTAGCAGTTAAGTCTCTCTGCTTGGGAGTGGGTCTCTTGTCCCACAAACAAAAAATTCTCATATACCAATTTAGTGTCTGAGTTTGCCATACCCTTAAAATTAGATAATAATAATAATAGTAAATAACAATATTACATCTTGTATTTTATTTATTTATTTTTAAAATTACAACACACGAAATTGTAATTATAAATCCAGATCCTCGATTTGAGCTACGGTAGAGGAAAGTGTGATTATAAAAACATGTGATATAAAGTACAAGGGTGAGGTTACATATTTCCTCTTTAATTTTCTATTTACAACCTGGTTGAGTTACTCAGCTTAAAAATAAATTATAAAGCATTTAAAAACAGTAGTAGTGATTTACGTTATCAAAGTAACCTAACATTTCAGAATATGTTTTAACTCACTCTACGTAATAAATCCGAAGATTCTAATTTGCAAGAATCAATCTAAAACTTCAAAATTATTTTTCGCAAGATACAGCGATAAATACACTCATAACAGCATTACACATTTCGTTATTGCAACAGCATTAATATATTTTATTGTAACATTTATTGCCCTTGCTCCACTTCCGCTTCTTGCTCCCCATTTTATTTTCTTTTACCACATGGCAGATCCTCTGTTCCCATGTCGTCCCCTGGACCACTACAGTGTATTGTCACGGTTTCCTTGTCCTTTCTCTTTCCCTTGTGCACCATGTGAGGCGCGGCTGAACCATTTTCTAAATTGGAAGCTTTTTTTTCCTCTGGAAAAAAATACGCTGATTATATTAGTGTATATAAACAGTACATTATCATATATGAACTCGACTGTAAGAAGAATACAGCGAGTTTTCCATCATATTTTGGCGCCATTATAATTGCTCATTAATAGATAGAATGAACAAAGATATTCTAGGGACAGATATTCCATCCCAAATAACTAGTACACATCCTATGAACAATGGGATACTATTCCAGTGATAAAACGATTTGCTGGGGTCAAAGCATACATCCACTATTGACTGTGATAAAGTATATAGATCAGCGTGGATGGCCGACTATGTGACCGATAGAAAAACTGTGTAAGAGTGGATCCTGTTGCCCGTTGTTCCCCATCTACTGATATACAAAAAGTCCTTTTTCTAATCAGAACTATTACCAATAATTAAACAGGCTCGCTTGCATATGATAAACTGATGAACATGTCATTCTCATACACCAAAACAGCTGTAGTGTGATCGCCTCCATGACTGCTAGTTTGTCTTGCATAGGACCAGGTATTCATTCTTCATATTTACATGCTCCCTCGTGCAGAATATTCAGACACCCCTGTATCCATATCAGGTACCCCAGAAACAGTAATTCTATCTCATTGAAAACTTTGAGAGTCACCTGTAGCTTAAGTTCTGAAGTGAAAAGATAGCATTCACATTTCTGATTTTTATGCACGCTCGCTTGTCATATATCCGGCTCGCTTGAGTCAATTGCAGGCTCGCTTGTAGAGTCCCTGTGAATAGAGAGGTATTCCCAGATAGATTATGATAAATTGAAATTGCATGTCCATAATATGCCTGGTGCTGTTGAAAACAGAAGGGTTGAAAACACTGTCCCAACTTTCCGAGTCCACCCTGTTTTCACTAGCTCGCTGGAACATTAGCGTATACATGTCATTCTAAACTGGAAGCTATGGCAAGGGGGAAGTTAACTAGAGCCCTGGCTCCGCGGATTCTGAAGGCAGCGCGGTCATATGCGAGAGCGGCTTCTTCGGCGGGGTCGAAAGTACCTAACCAAATTCTGGACCCCTTCTTGGCAGGATCCCTAATTTCGGCTGCGAATTTACCCCATGGCCGCCGCCTGACTCCTCTGTAGTGACTAGCGCTGATCTGCTTCATCTCTCCATTCTGCTCCTCAGGTGCCTGTGGCTTTACCTTAAACGCCTCTGCTCTCATAACTGCGCTTACAGAAAAAGAAGAGGAAGAGTGTTGTAGTTGTGTATATTCATTCTCATTCTCTTCTGATGTTGATTTGCTGCTCCTATTTTCGCTTTGGCATGAGCCGCCGATAGTGGTAGTGGCACGGAGATACGAGAGAGAAATAGATGCATAATATCCAGTTCGTCATCTTCTTCTAACAAATGGTGGCGAATCAACTCCAACACTTTCAAAATGTTGATGCTCATCCCCTCTGCAACCTCCATGGTGCCTTCTCGCCGATGGGGGTGGTAACGACATTGAGTGAGAAATATAAATCCTTCATTGTCATTTTCGTCCCTTTCCTTCCGAATTTTACTCACAAGTACATCGCACAACGCATGTACTAATTATTATTATATTTTCTTCAAACTGCAATAATGGCATCCGTCGTGTTCCTTGCTTCTAGAACATCTAAGATAGGAAAGAAACAGTCAGCGAAGTGAAAGTTTCAATATGAAACTCTGATGTACACACCATACAATATGAAAATGAAATTTTGATGTACACAACCTACAATATCAGTAGTATATTGGCGTCACGAATTGGTTGGGAAATTAGTGGAAATTCAGATATGATTTTTATCAAAATTTGATAGAAATTTTAGAAAATCTTGGTCATTAAATTTTAAGATAAATTTTAAGTGTTAATAGATTTTTGATAGTGCTTAATTCATTTTTATTATTAAAATTCATTTAGAAAAAATTCGTCAAATTCAAATAAAAATAATTTTCACAAACCGTTTGAAACCTTGGTAAACAAAGCTAATAATAAAATGTAAAATAATTTTATATTTAACTTTTAAAAAAGAAAATGATACTTTAATATATTTTTATTAAAATTAGAGATTAAGGATGAGATTGAGATGTACCGCAAAAAAAATAAAAGCATTAACATAAAACATTTAAGTACGCTTCTGAAAATACTTTCTTATTCTTTTTCGATGTGGATAAAAGTTTCTCCATTTATAATTATTACGAGAAAGCTTTTCCATATATAGTTATTCTTTTTCGACGTGGATAAAAGTTTCTCCATTTATAGTTATTACGAGAAAGTTTTTCCATATATAGTTATTATTTTTTAATTGGAACCGCTTTACTGAAGCTCTCTGAAAATATCTTTTAATTTTCCGGTGAATATGTCGTTGGATGTTTTTTATTTTATTTTATACAATGTGTGCTTCTTCCAACAATCAATAGACAATTATATTCGATATAAATAAAGTAGGTCAAAGCACGCTGGCGAATATTAAAGAAAAAATTAGAAGCGAATATGTTGTACAGGAACCTTCTAGTTTTCAATTTTAAAGTATTAATAATTAATTATTTAAAATAGTTAATAATTCGGAATCTGAAATCTAATATATACGTTAACTTCGATGGCTAGAAAAATTTATTGAATATTTATTTATTTTTATAATTTCATGGTGGGTAGTTGGATTTGAGTTTGACTGAAGAAACCCTTCAGTCAAACCTGAACAGAGTACCCATTCTGCGACAAAACATCGGGGACGATGAATGTGGCCATTGCTTTTATTTTATTTTTATTATAACATGAACACCAATGAAATATTTATTATAATTTTGAGAGGCCCTATTGAATTTAGACATTTGGACGGTTGGCTTAGCTTAGATTTTGGTCAGGAAAACAGCTGGGTGTGAAATCTAATTCTGGCGAATATTGAAATAGCTTGTTTACCGGGTCCTTTCCTTTGTGAGGCCATCCTTATCGAAAACATGACAGCAAAGAATATGATACAATACTGGCTAAAGTGGAAGAGCTTTTATAGCATACAATTACTCCTATAATATTGTGTGCCTCTCTTGCGTGTTATGACTAAAAGAAATCGATGAAGTAATCATATAAAATAGATTTTAAGATGATTTTCATCAGTTGCCAATGCGTTTATTTGTCTAAATTTGCTTTTAACCATAATGTGTGGTGTTATGGTACCATGTAAGTAAGTAAATTGTGTTTTATTTTCTTACAATAATTTGTTTATGTTGTAGTCGCTACAGCAACACTCAAAATTTTTATCTTTTATATTAAATAATATCCAAATTTTTTGTCTTAAATATTTAAATTTTGGGTTTTTTTATGCTTTTGAAAGACTTAATGAATTCCTTAGAGTGAAAACCCTTTAATAAAACAATTATCTTCAAGGCTACAAGTGCATGTATAGCCACTAGTTACATTGTCTATGCTTGCTTGTTTGCTTCATTCTCATCATTAGAGTTCATTGAAACCCTTTAATAACCTTGTTATTTCCAAGCCTACAAGTGCATGCAGAACCATGAGGCACATGGCCTACGTCTCTTTCATTAACATCATTAGGGTTTGTGACATTTTGCATTTGTTCATTAAGCAAAGCATATCTCAACATTTCCTCTCCATTTGGGTTTATGTAGGTTAAGTAAATTAGTTTTCTGAGAAGATGTTGAAGTTGTACTTATGTGCACCTTTTATATGCCCAAGGTTTGGATCAGACTGTAGCCTGCTCAAAACGCTTATTGCCATTAAAATAAGCTCGTAATGGGAAGCAATTTTTATTAGGTCAACAAATTTACAAGATGCATAATAAACCATATGTGGTTCAATGTATGTGTATTTCTACAAGGGTCAATTTGGCTTCATTCAAACTCGAGCTCACATGCAACAATGAGTTTGGACTCCCTTCCACTTGGAATATTACCTAGGCTCCTTTTCATATGATTTCCCAAGACTTAACCTCTTCATTGACTTAGCTATGGTTTTGTTGCATTCTAATGAGCTTAGTTTTAAATATTTGAAACTTGTATTTTTCTACTATTTGGACAAGTCGTAATCACAACCCATAGAGCTAGTCCCCGTAGCCTTTGAAAGAGTGACTTGAGACTTATCCTAAACATCTCACTCCCATAAGTCACAAATCACATTGTTGATTTTCAATGATTTAGCATTGTCAACTAAAAGTGTGATATGTGACCTAATCTATCTCTATTTCATGTGATAAGGATACCTCACACTTCCAAGATGTGACCTTGATTGAATCTCAAAACTGCGACTAGCCACTAAATTTTCAATTTGTGACTTACTCTGAGAAACTCATTCCCTCTAGTCACAATACTCATTTCTAGTTCACAGGCATTCGACATTGTCATCTAAGAGTGTGACATGCCACTAGACTATCCCTAGCACATGCGATAAACACAACACACATATTTAAATTACGACTAGCCTATCTAATCTTTCCTGCTACGATTTACGACTGGTCACTAGATATGCAATTTGTGACCTCCCTATTCTTGCATCATGAAATTGTGGTTTGTTTCTGTGTCTCTTCATATCCCTATCACTTCAGCTTCCCAACCTTTTGTCTTCCCTAAACCTCAAATTTACATGAATGTTTCCCCTTTGTATTTTATACCTAGACTCTATACTTCTTCAGTCTTTGCATATCCCTCTAATGCCCTCACTCTCTAATGTATCCTTTCCTCACAATCACTACACCTCTAGAGCAACTTGCAATTTTTTTTCAAACTTGAACCTTCACCCTTCACTACTACCAACTGAGATAATGACTTACACTTTGAGCATGAAAAGGACTTGTTAGCCCCTAATTTTTCTTTCCATCAAGAATAGTCATTGTCTGGCCTCTACCATTGCAACTTGTGACTATACTTGGCCTTATTTCTCCCTCTGCTTGCAAGTCGCACTTCTAGTCACTAGCACCATGACTTCATGATGTGACCAACATTGTGAAGAGGATTTGCGACCAACACCATGACTTGAAGATGCAACAAACGTTGTGAAGAGGAAATGCGATCAACACTATGACTTGGAGATGCCACAAACACTGTGAAGAGGAAATGTAACCAACACAGTGAAGAGGATTTTTAACCACCACTATGGCTAGCCTCTACCAATGCGATTTATGACTAGCCTCTATTGATGCAATTTGTGACTAGCCTCTGCTGATGCGATTTGTGACTTCCTGAATACCCTCTACAAGTACGACTTATGACTAAGAGTGTTCTCATTGCATGCAACAAAGCCAGGTCACACTTTGAAACTGCATCTGCCACTAGAAATTGTGATTGTAAATACAAGGGTAACTATGACTAGGAAGTGCAACTACGATCACAAGGAATACGAAAGGTCGCAAGGAATATGAAAGGTCACAGGGAAAGTGGAAAGCCACCTCCCCATTTGTATGAATATACCATCATGCCTTATTTAGGGAGGATTTTAGCACTTGAGCTAGGCTAGCTTTAGATAATGATTTTGTGCTTATGGAGTTAGAGGCACTCAACTCTTGGCAGATAGTAAGGGTAGTTGTGGTGAGGCTAGGGTTTTGCTTTGAAAACGGTATGATCAGCCTGTGTTCCACTACTGTGCTTTGATGTTTTGAATGAAATGTACTTGAACTTGCATCATGAATAATGAAAATATTCTTCACTTTCTTCATTGATTCCTGTGCATCCCCATAGTGGTTGTAATGGTTGTCTAGTATTTCCATGGTGTTTATATGTGTGCCTTCATATGGAATTAGAGAAATTTTGAGGTCTAAAATGGGCCTCCTAAGGAATATCGTAAAATAATAGTGGAAATAATAAAGTAAGATTAGATTACCTCATCAAGTTTTGGAAGGAAAAAAGGAAAATTTACTTTTTTCAACTCATATTTTCAACTTATCTCCATATGATTTTACTCAAATTTCGAGCAAGATTATTCACTGGATGTAGAATTTAATTTTTCATCTAAGGAGTACCCATGTTGCATATTTTTTATGGACCTTGCTACTCGAAGATTGTGAAATACATGATAAACGTTATCACAATCACATTTTTTCATGTATTTCACATTTTTCATGTAGTAGAGTCCATCGAAAGTATACAACATGGGTACTACTTAGATGCAAATTTAAATTATACATCTAACGAGTGCTTCCTCTTGAAATTTGAGTAAAATCACTAGGAGATAAGTTGAAAAAGTAGTTTTTTATTTTTTTATTCTTTTCACCTTTTTACTGCAAAAATGGTGAATCATCCCCCATGGTAGACATCGTCATATTTAATCCTATTGGTTCTTATAAATTTCAGTTATGTTGTACAATTTTTTTTTTTAGACCCATTTTTAACCTCAAAATTTCTCTAATGGCAATATGTTAATGGACTAATTCATGGCTTATGGCTTGCATGTTTTATTTGAATATTTGCTTTCTTATTTCATGCTATGTCAGCACCTTATTGTGAACTTATTTGAAATTATCTTCTATCACTTTCCTATTCATGTATGTTTGAGATGATTTTAGCTCAATAACCATTTTTGCGGCATGGTTCTTCTTATTGTTTTGTTGTTACATTCTTGCATTTTGTTTTTCATGTTATCAGTCATGAGTTGATCTCGTCCCCATTCTCTAGGAATTTCAATCTTGCGCTTGCTATAACATCTCCAAATTTGATAGCAAGTAGAAAAACATACATGGTGGCAGCCAGGCCCACATACCAGATGGGGCTCCTATCCCAAAAAATGTGAGGTATAATTAGAGCTTCACACTAGGGAGACCCCCTAACTGTTGGTGAGACATATTTCCTCGTCTATAGGTTTGGCCATAGAAGGAGGGAAGATGACAAGTTGACTCTGTGGAGTCTAGTTTTAAGTCTTTGATTTTTACATGGCTATATCCCAAATACTTCTTTTGGGTTTTTTTTCCTAAGAGTAAAATCATTTTAGCCCCTAAGAAGATAATCAATCTCTTGTCAAAATGTAAGTTTGATGGTGAGGGTGAAATCTCTGCATATGACCATTCCCTTCAATTTAGTCAAATTTGTATTTATACCAATGTGTGTCTTGACGATACTTTATGTGGAATTTTCACTCTTACTTTGCAAGGTCACATCAAATCACGGTGTCAGATCTTACCATCTGTGTCTATCCATTCTTTTATATAATTCATTGATGAGTTTCTATCTTCTTTTCAATATTAAATTTTTGAGGATTTATTTAAGGAAATTGATGAACTCAGGATGAGACTGGATGAATTAGTGGATGATTTTTACAAGATGTTTCTTAACATAAGTTATAAAATTCCTGAGAAATACAAGGATTGTTATCATCTTATGAGAGAATTTCCTCATCTAGTCATCCTTTTGGAGAGGGAATCTAAATCTGAAATGAATGTTGACATTTAATCATTAGAGGGTTCTAGTATTATTCTCCCTAATTGCATTATGCCAACATTTTCTTTGGGTGTAAATCAAAGAAAACCTCAGATTCCAGAGGAGGAAATGGTTCCCCTTCATCTCCCTTATCCTCCTTCATCTTCATTGAAAAATGAAAATGATGCTTGTCCTAATATGTAGATCTTTGTTGTTGATGAAAAAAGTAGTGAGGAAACTTTGCTTGAAAAGGAGTGGAGTTTCCTTGATTTAGAGGCTTAATTAAACTCCTTTGAAGTGCAACAAGCCCAACCTAATAATCACATTAGTAAGCTATCCTCTAACGATCATGTTGATGAATCACAAACTAATGATACTTGTCTTTCATCTTTCCATGATATGCTCTTACCTTCGCCTCCTTGTCATGACCAAGGATCTATATTTGATGATAAGGATGTTCAATTGATTCCGTAGAACATAACATACATGTTGATTTTCGGCTTCCTCAAGCTGAAACTATCATGCATGATTTGAGTCTTAAACCAAATCTGGTTGGAATTGATGTCTTTTCACACGAGTCTTTTCATCTTCTATACTTTGATTTATTTGGTAAGTATGCTACACCAACGACTTCTATTTATATATTTATCTTGATGGTTTTGATTGCAATCAAAGGCATAATGGTGTTGTGTCACAATGAAAAGATGAAAATATTGAATCCATTGTTCATGATGTTTTCAATCTGCAATATTTAACAAGTGAAGAGGAAGATTCTACATATCAAAAATTTCAAGAGAATCCTTATTCAATTCATCTTCATTCTTATTCCTCAAAGAGTCTCATGTGTTAGCTACTAAATACAATCAAATTAGTGGTTTTAATGATCATCATACTATTTACAAGTTATTCAGTGATTCATCTGATTATAGTTGTCCATATTCACTTGTTGACCTCACTAAGCCACTAAAATTTGATGATTCACCTTTTCAAGGATAAGGGATTTGTCAGGAAGTTGAGGCACTTCATTTTCTGTTGATAGTTATGTTAGGTTCTCAAGAAATCAATGATCAGTGATCACGTCAAATTTTCCTCGTAGCGTGACGGGTCTAATAAATTTTATTGTAAAGGTTGCTAGCCAGTGACAACTGCAGCATTGAAGGAAATGCATTAAAGAAAATTAATGAGGCTGCGAACTCCAAGCCAACTGGCAACAACCCTGATAATTTTCCTTACCAACTTCCAAGTTGTGACTCGGGCTTCAGACTCCAGAGCTAAGAATTTCCTTTTCATCGTGTTGGAGAAGAGAACTGCAACCTGCAGCAAAAGAGCAATTCCTCAATCTCACTGCTCAGGACTCGAAGTCATTCCTTGCTAACACGGTATGTGGAAATTTTGATAAGATAACTTTATTCACCCTTGCTTTTACTAAATTTATTCTTTTGAAAAGGGCTTGGTTCCATTTCAGAAATTTTCAACTTTCGACTTCTAGAATTTGTACATATGATTTTTGGACTGAGGTTTTGTTATTAATGAGGAGATAGTGTGTTGGTTCTATATGTATAAAATAATTGCCTCTTTTTTTTCTTCATGTTCAGGGTTTTTGATTTTATCAAACCCTATCTCTCTTTTAAGCATGCTTGCAAATTAATATATTCCAGGAATGTACACAATTCCAGGCTTCATGTACAACATATTGTATCAACTATATTTTAACAAGTGAGTTGCATGCCCATATAGTGTTACATATTACAGGGCTTCATTTGGAGAATAAATGATAAGCCTAGCAGCACTAAATGCAAGTAATTCCCCCTCATCCCTTAAAAGACACCTCTAAATATAACTAGAAATTTCAAATAGTTAGTAAAGGAAAAGTACAAAGATACATAAATGTATATGTGTGGAGCCAAAAACCTATGCATTCACAACAAAACTAGGATGGATAAAACTTAAAAACAATTATGGACTTTGACAAAAAATTGTCTTATGCATACAAAATGAAAGAAGCATTAGCATACTACTATGTTTACAAATTTAAGGACATGCAGAGTGAGTCTCCGGGCAACACAGTTTCATGTGGAGACCCTAGATCCTTGTACCCACAATATCTAATGACTTATAAAATTATTTCCAAAACAATGCCTTTGCTATGCATGTAAGAACACCACCTGTATGATGAGGGAGACGTAATATTGTCTGAGAAGTAGATTTATACAGAGTGGTCCAAGATTGTGTATTTACAGAAGATACAACTGATTTTGGCATGAAACATGTATCCAAGATTTCAAGGTGCCTTATTTCAGAGCACATTGATGATTTACTATGAAACCTAAGCATTCAAAACAAACACATTGAAATTACAGAATCTCCATCATGAATATCATAAATATTAACTGTCTTTTGGGCACTCGGCGTAGATACCATAAGAGGCCCACATAGATGGCCCGTACCACCAATGTTGATTCTTCCGGGCACAACACTACAGAAAAAGCTGTACCTATCCCCCTTGACATCCCTCTCTGCCAAAACTGGAGAGATGGTACTGGATGTTGAAGTGAAGGCCTCTGATTCAATATGGATTGCCATAAATTCTTTATTATAAAAGTCCCATGAACAGAAACCTAAGTCCAATGTACAACCTGCAGATGCTACCACAACATATTTACCAGAGTGACCATCTGAACCAGTTGCTCTGATCAACCAGCAATCACCCCACATGTTTGGAGTAAGCCCATATGGAGCTTTATATTCAGCCTTCTCTTGGGGATTGGAAAAAAACAATACTGAATATTACTCATACATCAACTGCCCTTTATGTTAAGGAAAAATTTAAAGAGTACATAAATATTCTTGAAATCTCAATCATAGTTTCTTGAAAATTTCAACAGTTTTTGAAATGAACTACATCAAATATTTAGGCAAACCATTTTTTTAAATGGAAATTGGTGAATTTTATTTCAAATATAGAAATTTAAACCATGAGAATAATCTAACCCCTAGGCTTTTCCTATTTCTAATAGAAAATCCCAAAATGTATAAATTATAACACCCATAAACCCCAAAATTAAGTACAATAATTAAAAACTCCACACCTCTGAATTTGCTATATCGTGAAAAGAGCAGCATCCATCATCATGGGAAAGCAAAACCGATTCTGCTTCTGATACAAACCAGCCTACAGTAGATGTCTTATGGCCGAGTTGATTCAATCGATCACAGGAAACCTCTTCGCTTCAATATTGCCAAAATGCTCGCTTGTTTTCCCGATCATCATCAAAGTCCATATTTTCATCACATTGAATTAGTTTGGGTTCATTACGATCAGGTCCAGTGCCTATTATAGAGCTCCGGACATACAATCCAATATTGGAACTGCCATACCCGTTCCCATTAGAGATTGTAAATCCTGCTTCTGGCTTTAGTTCGATAAGTTCAAGAGAGCTAGAATTGGATTAAGTTGATTTAGACTTGGTATATTTGTCCTCTGATTTGTATTCCGATACAACACTATACTTGTGCTTGAACGCAAACAGAAATTCTGCAGCAATGGGATCTTCATCTATGGGGCTTATGGATCTGCCCTCAAAAGAATCCCGAATATCTAATTCATTTTCATTCAACTGATCATGCAAATCCACCCTCGTCTTCAACACAGCAAGCTGAACTAAAGGCTGGTTTTTCAGCAATTTATGGTGGGGGTAAAGCCTGTCTTCCAGATATTGACTATTTAAGTGTTTAATTGGTTTTTTGAAAGACCTGACCATAGAATCAAATGAATCCTGCGAATCCTGCGAAATAATAAACAATATTAAGGCCATTATTTATTGGTTTGAAATAATAAACAACATGCAACAAACCCGCATAATTAGTAAATTATTTAAAGATAATGTTGGCAATATGTTTCTTGTATCCTATTATATGATTTTCCTTGATGGCAAGCTCTGTATTTAATGGAGAATCGATCTAAATAAGGATGATTTAATTCATGTGTGAACATATGTATGCATCCTGATGAAGGATAATTGGCATCCATAACAAACCCTTTGCTCTGTATGTTGATCGAGGAACCGATGTCAATACGGTTGACAGTGTATCCAAACTGGTAGACAATGGACTTATATATATTCGTTAAATATATGATGGAAGGGTCTACGCTATTAGTAAGGAGCTGATTGGCTTTCATGGAGAAAGGAATGAGGAGCAAGAGAAAACTAGTTATAACGCGAAATAACTAAAACATAGTATTTGGCATTGAACTTAAAGTGGAACACAGACTAACCCTTTGGAATCATGAACAGAACCTGGAAGGAAAGAGGTGGAACATAAAAAACGCAAGCGTCACGGAACCCTGCATGGAAGAGAGGAACCGTGACCGAGTAAACAGTAAAGGTGGTTTGTGGTTTCTATCACACCACCTTCAACGGGCAAGCAATTTTCACGAGGTTGGGAGAAATTCCATAGAACGCGCGACACACATCCTTGTATGACTTCACAAAACCACTTGTCACTATGCGCCATCGTACATTATTTCTCAACCCAAGATGTCCGGCGATATTGATAAGCATCGTTGATCTGGGAAGGGGTCATCGGACGGTGTTCATTTGCTATAGATGCGCGAAAGTTAGCCAAGGTACAGCGCGCCATCGCGCGTTATCATCCGTGCATCATCAACGAATGATATCCGTCGGATCATCTGATGCTGAGCGATGTGTTCTCTGCCATTGGATGGAAACGATCGTAAGTGATGGGCCCCAATTTTTTAAATTATATTGATTGGGCCGTCGATTATGTATGTGGGGCAGGAACCAAAGTTCTTTTTAAAAGCCTTTTGATAAAAGCGCTGGTTATTACTATAAAGTTCTATTATATATTTAATTGCCAAAGGTTGTGAATAATATTTATCTATAAAATTCCATGAATTTGATAAATAAAAGAAATAAAACCATCAGCGGCATGTTATTGGTACTTTACCTTGGCTATAGTATTATTTTGTGGAGATAGAGATTACCTTTGGGACAATTCGAGCATGTAAGAACAAAGATCGAGATTTCAATTTGGATTGGTTCGAATTTGAATAATACCATTAGCAATTGAATGGTTTTGACCCATGGTTTCAATAAAGGCGAAAACTATATAAGGTGATGAGAATCATAGTATGAGGTGTGCATGTAGAGGCATTGCAAATCAAAATCTCTTTATGAGATCTGCATGATCGAACTCTATTTTCTGATAACGCTGAATCCATGATGCACCTATGGATTTGATCGAGGAAATGAAAAAGCTCTAGGAAGATCAAAAAATAAATAATAAATATATGATGCAAGTCTGACAAAGAAATTGAAGAAATTCGGTGGATCTGAGGGTTGAAGTCTTCTGCATAGAAGTGGAAGCTTTCTGCCAGTTCAAGCTGGTGTTAAATCAGGGGGTCTAAGCTCCCTTCCAGGAGAGGCTGGAGAACGAGAGAAGTTTGAAGCCTTCTGCAGGTTGGTGCCTGCGTGCTGGTATGAGTCTGTGTAAGCACAAAATTGTCAGATGTTTTCTTTATAATAAATATTGAAGACTGAGATGACAGTAGCGTTGGTTTTCTCCCAAATTGGGTTTCCACCTTAAATATTGGTGTTCATATGTGTTCCTTTTGTGTAATTGCTTATTCTGTTATTTCTTTTAACATGTTTACTAAAAGAATGATGCAATAATCTAAGTAAAGAATTAACAGCATAATAAGATCTCTAGTGAAAATTTTTCAGTCAGCCCTAAATACTGATTCACCGCCCCCTCTCATTATTTTTCCTGACAGACAATAATTCCTGCATATTAAAATATAAATTTATTACATACCAGCTCATACTCGAACATAACATCTGTATCAATATTCTTCTTCTCGTATCTTCTTGATCTTCTTCATCCAACCGATCGACATCTATATCAACATCCGATTCGTAAATTCGTGTTGAAATGATTGACCATGTCATCATCATCATCAATTATGTCATTTTCAATAATATCCTCATCGACATCATCATCAATAATTGTTGCCTCATCTCCTATGCCTGGTTCATCTTCTAAGATATCTTCTTCGTCTGTAAATGCATCTTATTGCTCATCTGCCACTGCATCATCTTCTTCTTGATCAATATCATCTTCTTCCTCTACAGTATACTCTACTGTCCTTCCTCTTGGATCATATCTAATAGCAAATGACCATTCGTTCTCACCTAGAACCTCTGAGTAAAAGACTTGTTTGCATTGGCTTGGAAAAACATAGCGATTTTTTCCTGCTTCAAACTGCGATGTTTTAACCATTGGAAATCCATTGTCATGTTGAATAAGTGTTCTATCATCATCACGTACATTCATTTGTAGCCTATACCATTTGACGTCGAACAAAACTATTTTTAAGGAATTAAAGTCACACTCAAATATATCATCTAAGGACCCATAATATCTATTTTCAGATTCTCGAGGATGTCTGTCATTCCTGGAGGAAACATTAGTGACCTGGAATACTACAGTTATCCCACTATTAGAAGTTTTCTTGTTATCATCCAACTGTTTAACGTGAAATTGACGACCATTGCACCACATAGCCTCGTGGTGTTTCAACTGCAATATGCCAAACATCAAAAAGATGCATTCTCAATTAATAATTAAACATACACTTATACGAAAAGATGCAAATTAACCGAAAAATCAAAATTTTGTCACATTATAAACATAGTGTAAAATAAGTAATGAATAAAATAAAAAGAATTAATTGCTTACCTTTCTATCTTTCAAACCATATGCTAAATTGATTTCCCTGTCCGTAACGTTCCCATCTCCACTACAATAGGCTTCTCTAATCAATTCAGACAATAGTTGCCATGATAACCTACCGTCGTTAGATGCTTTACATGTTTCAATCCATTCACTCATCCACCAAGATTGTTTGGTAATGGATAAAACAAAGGTCACAATCTTGAGCAAGATAAATAAAAAAACAATAATTCACCAATATTAATAAATATTACTTATAACCATAGTAAATTATATTAATTAATAAAATATGAAAGAATAATACCTAAATGAATATAATGATCATATACATGATGTAAAAAAATTAAACATTATATGTATTATACATAATAAATATTTTACCTCTCACTTTCTTCATTCTACCTTTTCCCAACAAGTGCTCCACTTCAAATTTTTTGATGGAGTTCACATCCCAAATGCAATCCACTGCCTTCATGGCTGGCGCAGCTAATTTAGGAAGATAATGACTAATATACACCATGGATTGATATACCACATATCCATCCACCATAGAACCCTCAGGTCATGCTCTTTGTTTAACCAAAGCCTTCAAGGATTTTAGGTGCCTCTCGACCATCCACATTGACCTTGTGTGTACTTGTCCACACATTTCAATCTCCTCAACTTGGCGTATCAAGTAGTGTTCTTGTGGATTGAAAAATGTTGGAGGTAGATACTTTTGCATTTCACACATTAGCCGAGGAATTTCTCTCTTCCAATAATTTATTTCATCTTGATGGATTTTTTTCAATGACAACCATCTGCAAATCATTACGCAAGGTTATTTCAATGAAACATAATATATATTTCATTATCAACAAATTAATACATCATTTCATCAAGTACAAAAATAAATTGTAGCAATTAGATTTTGCATATAAATCAAAACTACTTACCTCATGTATTTACTAAGACCATATATAACTTGTTTGACATTGTTGTCGAATTCGTTTGGGAGAGATACAGAGAAATATACCATAACAACAAAACAATCGTTATTAGTTTCCAAATTAAAATTTAAAAAGGAAAATTTAAAATATGTATTCAAGTTACAACACACAAAAATGTATACAAAAAAATTACCTTAACAAAGGTATGCCAATCATGTGTTTTCACCCCACTGAAGTCACCTTTCTTCGTTAAGATATTATTTATGTTTGAAGCAAAACCTGTTGGAAATTTAATTCTTCTAATGACCTCTTTTACATCATTAATTTGTTGCTCTGTTAATAACCATGGAATATTATTATAATTTCGACCTTCACTGTTATTTTATCTGTCAATCACATTTTTCATTGCATGATTCAATTTCTCAATGTTAGCACAAATTTTGTCAATTTTATCTCTATCATGTGCACCATCTATGATTCGCCATAACGTTTCTGTCACATTCTTCCCGATATGAATTTTATCAAACAAATGAGCTATCTTTATGTCCTCATAATAGGGAAACCTCGCGAATTGAGAAGGATAACATCTCATTCTAGGTGGAAGTACAATATTGGTACCTTCATGACAACGACCTTGATATCAAACAATAAAATAAATCAGAAAAATAATTATCAAATACAATAAAATAAATTCATTAATTAAAACAAAAATTCCAAACATTACATAAACAATTAATATATATATATATACATATATAGACAAGTTACATACTAGCTGCTTGACGATTATTAATTCTGTTATATTCCAACTTGCACAACCGAGGTGTCATTCTTCATGGTTTTAATCCAGTTTCTTCTTTATAATTGAAAAGATGTTTTTCAATAGTACGATACTTATGGTTCCTAGAGAGGAAGTGCCTAAACTCATCAAACACCATCTTTCCTAAGTTTGGTGAATGACAATTCTTCATCTTAGGGCCACAAACGGGACATGAAATTCTACCCTTTGTTTGAAGACCTACAATTGATGTATCAATAAAATTTTTACTATGAGATCATTTTTAAAACATTCAATATGGTATATCTAATTTAGATAATTATATATTATATTAAAGTGCAATGAAATATTACATACCACAAAAATGTGTTATCCCTGGGGCATCATGAATTTTCCATATAAACATTCCACGACATTGAAATCTCTTCTGCTTGATTGGTTTAGTGATGTCATACATAGCGATGTCATGCCATAACTTTATTAGCTCATCGATAAGAGGCTCAATATATACATTAATATATTTGACCTGGTACTTACCTAATTGTTCAAAATTACGGTACATAATAATTACTACCATGATATATGTATATATAAGTAAGTAAATAAATAAAATATATATTTATGCAAACAACGAGAGAAATTAAAATGTTACATTCAAAAAAATAATGTATCAAATACCTAGAATAATCATAGTCAACATTATGTGCTCCCTCTTTATTGACATCCAAGGAGGAATTTTATTGTTGATAACAAAAATAGGCCACACCGAGTAAGTAGATCTAAGCTCTCTGAATGGATTAACACCATCAGCTCCCAATGAAAGCCTGACATTACGAGGTTCATTTTTAAAATCTACATATTTTTCCTCGATTTCTCTAAATGCAGAACCATCTATAGGCATTCGAAGAACACCATCTCCACTTCTATTCTTTGAATGGTAATCCATAAACTGTGTTATGCTGTTACACCTGAACATTCGTTGCAAACATGGAATTATGGGAATATGACGAAGAACCTTTTGAGGCACCTTTTTGGTTAGTTGATCTGTTCAATAGCTACTGGTACCACATTTCGGACATTCTTTTTTCAACGCATGTTCTCCGTAATATATAATATGATATTTAGGACATGCATCTATAGTGTTATATTCCATTCCAAAGGGTTTCATAATAGCACGTAGATCTCGATATGTTCGAGGTAAAGTATTTGGCGATGGTAACAAATATTCACCCAACAATCTACAACATAAACAAAAAGTAGTGTCTTGTAAATATTATTATATATATATATATATAGCATAGTTATTAAAACTGGAACCGATGACCGGACCGGTGGAGCTAATGAACCGGGTTTTGAACCGGAACTAGTCTAACCAGTAGCGGTCAGATCTCAATGAACTGGTTTTAAAAAAAATACATTAAATAATTATTTTTTAATAAAAAAAAATATTTTTAAGTTTTGCAACCATGATTCCAAGCCAATAGAGACAAAATATGAAAATTTTGCTCATTTATATACCATGAAAAGGTGAATATATCAAAATGGCACCAAATTCAATATATATCATCGAAAAGTACATAAGCAAACTTGTTGAAGTAATGTATTAGGTTTCTCTTATATTATTCACGGTGTTTTATTGCTGAGTTAATATTATAATATACAATCTGTCACTGCTCAGATCTGTTGTCAATTCATTGTATCAGCCTTAAAGACAATTCTAGGATCCGTATATATATATATATATATCAGACCAGCATTTTGAAGATCTTGTATTCTTCATTATCTATGTTTGCTTGGAAATAAATTTATAGAAAAAACATCTACAACACTTAGAGGTATTGAATTAGTTTATGAAACCACTATTAGTGCTATTTGTAACAAGTTGAGAGAGCATTACAACTTTAGCAGTCTGCTCACAATGTGTTTGACGAAATTTATCCCTAAAAAGATTCATTAAAACCCAGAAAACTCAGTGGCCAGTTTAGTGCATTTCCAAGCTGGAATTTTCTAGTGGTCAATTTATTATTGCTAGTCACATTTTCATTAGGTTGTATGTTGTTGTCCCTTGAGTGGTGTCAGAACATTTTCATCAGTCTTGATGCCATGATCAAATTTCTTGTATGCTGTGTGAAAAGTTTTGTATTTATGTTGCTGCTATGTGTGAGCAGAGAGAGAGGGTCTGATAGTTCCTAGCTGAGTGTGAAATAATTTTGCTGCTGATTGTTTTGAGAATAGAAATTGTCATCAAGTACACTTGATGAGTTGCATGCTGCCAGGGATTTTATGCTAGCCAGCCTTGTATTTATCAGTCATCATGTGTATCGTTGCTGCTATAAGGTGTTGAGTATGAGTTATTAGTCAAGTTTGTTGCTAGTATAATAGAGGAATTTGCAGCTCATGGAGGAGACACTGAGGAATTTGCAACTCATGGAGGAGCACCTAACCGGCCGATTAAGCAATTTTAAACCCATGGTTTATGCATAAACCGGTCGATTCCTTACTTAACCAGTCGGTTAGGTCCTAGTTAACCCGCCAAAATAGGTGAGAATAGGCTATTGACCTAGTTGCAAGGCTTCTGGCCCAACCAAAGGTACCATCCTCACATCAAGCCGATTTTGATATATATATATATATATATATATATATATATATATATATATATATATATATAAGTTATTATTTTACACATTTATTACAACTAAAAAAAGGGAAAATAATCAACATTTACATATATATGATCATATATACATATTGCATACCATAGGAGTTGTGTCATACATCTGTTTGACAAATTATTCATAACCTTTAAGTTCACCAAATAGTCATTAGTAGAGTTGCAGGAACTTAGCAGTTATGATTATTTGTTACCCTATGTATGCAATATGTATATATGATCAAATATATGTAAATGTTGATTATTTTCCTTTTTTTTAGTTGTAATAAATGTGTAAAATAATAACTTATATATGTTATTATTTTACACATTTATTACAACTAAAAAAAGGGAAAATAATCAACGTTTACATATATGTGATCATATATACATATTGCATACCTTAGGAGTTGTGTCATACATCTGTTCGACAAATTATTCATAACCTTTAAGTTCACCAGCAACAATCTAGCAGAGCGAAGAGTTGCATTTGAGTGTTCAAAAAGTCGTTCCCTTGACCTTTCAATCAGAGGTACATCATAAATACCATCACTGCTATCTCCACCATCATCATCTGACTCACCATATAAGTCTTGGAGCATTTGATTTGTCCCATCATTGATGTGAACTGTCTCATTACTGTCATCATGATCTACTTCCATGGGATCATTAAAATTACCTTCATCATTCGCTTCATGTTCTTCACCTTGTACAACATCATTTCCAATACTAATATTTGCTGCAATATTCTCTTGTACTGGTGAAACATCATCTAATCTACTACTATTTTGCTGTGGAAGCTGGTTGATCATCTGCAAAAAGTTGGGGGGCAATTGTGCCTTTTTGAAAATTACAAACATTAATAATTAAACATTAGTGCGCATATAAAAAATATTAAAATAATATAAAATTTTACGATATAATCAAAATGAGGATAGATAATTAATTACCACGGGACGATAGTCATTCGATCCACCATCAATGTGCCCATATTTCCTACAATGCACTGTTGATGTTGCTATTAAAACTCTAACATTATTTCTCATACAACATTTTTTACAAGGGCAATAAACTCTGCCATCACCCCTTTCACCCTTTTGAATTTTTTTTCCAGCTCCAATGTTTTTTTCCATTGATGCAAATTATCCTATAAAGAAAACAATAAATCTCTCTCAATGGTGTAGAAAACCCAAGACTTGTTGAACTCAATGGGAGCTCAATATATAAGAAAAAAGAAAATAAAAGTGGGCATTTTACAAATTGTGGGCTTTTTACAAAATTGTGGGATTTTTTTATTCTTAATGCATTTTCTATAGAATACTAAACAGATTTGTCCAAAATTTCAGATGCAAACTGTAGTCTCTACTACGTTTGGAAAATTGGAGGTTTATAAAAGATAAACTGCGAACAGAATTGTACCACTATGATAAGAAGTTGTCAGAAGCATTCCTTCTGCTTCACAAACGTGGAACTAACTTAAGAATGCTTATGGTTGATATAAATATTAGAGCATGGCAGTTAAATGTAGTAGTTATGCTAAAATACTGAATAACAGCTTGAGAGTGCTCTTCAGATACTGTACGAATGCACCAAATTAAGGTTGTACCATTACTAAAGATAAATGGCCAAAATAGTCAATTTTGATATCGTGAAGTTATGTCTTTCTCGGTAGAAAACTGGGGATAGGATGGAAAATATGAGAGAACTAAAAGTCTCAAGGACTAAAAAACTAAGGCCAACATAGTTCTCGCCTTGAATTAGAGACAAAAAAGTCAGCTTCAAAAAGTATTTGAGAGCACCCATTGAAGCTCCTATATAGCAGTAGTCAACATTTTCATATTGAACAAGCTCGCATAGTCAAAGCCACACAAGATCGTATATCCATGATCCTAAATGAGAACTAGAGCCAAAGTTAAGATAGATCCACGTTTAGCAGAACAAGACAACCATAGCAAAGGATTTGACCACAAAACCGTATCATGAGAGATAGCAAGATTCTTGCTTCCACCGTGGAAATGTAGAAACTCGTACAAAGGCTTTTCTTCCAGCAGATTTCATTGTGACAAGAATTTCTATGGTGTTGTAAGCTACTATTAGTAGAATCTTAAAGCCATTCTCGAATTCTTTTAACCCTGAGAGTGTTTTTCAGTGGTTATAAATCCTCATGTTCAAATTCCATCGTGGATTGGTTGTGTTTGATATTATGTTTTTATCGTCCGCTGAATTTTCTACGTAAAAAATTATCGGCCTAAAGTTGAGCAATTTTGCGATGTTTCTTTTGCTTCCTATTGTGAATTATTTCGCCGTAACTCTACTCGTTGTGGCCGTAGCCCTGCATGAACACCAGGGGACTTGGGTTTTTGGAATCAAACTTCGGTGTTAAGATGCTCATCTCGAAGAATGGCACAATGAGCCTTAGCATGGAGTTGGGAGTACCAATTTGAAGGGCAATTAAGGCATTGTACAATAGACCAAATAGATTTCTGGACCCTAATACAAAAGTTTTCTTCTTTCAAAACGTGTTTTCCTTTTCCTCGTAAACTGGCCGGGCTGCTCCTTGCTTTCAACTGGGATGGATGAGCATTTTTTATTGCTCCGTATGATCACATCGGCAGCTCCCCGATGCTATTTGGGGGTGATGAGTCCAATAGGTCTCAATGAACTCGTTTCCTCACGGGGGAATACTATTACGTGCATGGAATTTGATACTATTTTTGATGTTGAATTCCATGATCCTAATGGAAACTACATCTTCAACTCCGCACTGCTCACAAAAGAGGGTGCCATAGCTGTCTGCGATGCAGAGAGGGTGAATGGTGCATTGCAATGAGGTGTTGTTGTCGTTGCATTGGTTGATTAGATTATTTGTCCTGTTCTATTACAAGCGCAGTAGTATCGAAAAGGACAGACAAATTTGGTTCAGATATTGTGAAATTTCCTGAAATTCACCTACAAAGAGCCAAGAATGCTACGAAAGACTTTTTTTGAATGTGATTGATAATCGATAATGTAAGCAAGGGTAACTTCAGAAACCCAAATTTTCGAGCATTTTCTAAAACCTCGATGACTCAGTCATCGTAATGAACAAGCACCTAGGTACATATTACGTCCAAACGCTCAAGCACCAAGATCTATAAAAAAAAATCCATAGTATTTGCGAACCAAGAAGAAGAGGCAAAAAATGTATTATGCTTACCTCATAGAATAGTGGTTGGGGTTTACCACCAAGAAAATTCTGACAGAGCCCATGTAGCATTTCGTACTCGAAATTCCGCAAAGATCATTCAACCTGGCAAGACCGCTCGAGCTCCATGACTAAGGGAAATATCCCTAAATGATGCAAAGAGTCTCCAACAATATTTCCTAAAGCCCAAACAACCTTACACGAACACCAATTGAACTCAAAGTTGGGTAGTAGTTTTTTAAATCAAATTCAAAATTACAAGACGTATAAAGATAGTTGGGAAGAATAATTTTATACCAAATGAACGTGCTACCCGTTCTCGAACATTATCATTCCCGCAGGTAAGAAGTTCCACAAAGGGGAAAACTTACAATCAATCACAACCTCAGACTCGAGAGGCTCCAAAAAAAACCCAAATGGGTCAACCCTACCACAGAGGAAGGGCCTCATAGCAAGAACTACCATTTTGCAAAGAACCGAGGGAAAATGTTGTTCTACAAGAGCCGAGGGCGAATGCCGAGGGCGACGTCGTTCTCCGAAAGAGATGAGGGCCACGTCGAGGGCGAATGCCGTTCTCCGCAAGAGCCGAGGCGAATGCGCACGTGATATCGTACGGCATAATGTAAGCTTAAAAAAAAAATTCGCTCTTATGTAGCGCATTTGAATTTTAGCATTTCAAATCATTTTTATTTACACTGATTTTTGCATTTCTAATATATAGATTTAAACAAATTTCCCTACAAGAGGTTGAAATTTTACTTGATAGCCATGAAAGACTAATTTTAAAATGCTTAAAATGCAAGGGAACTTAAAAAATAAATTTAATTGAAGGTTCTCTCCACTACCCTTGGTAAAAGTGCTTGCAGCATTATTTAAGTTATCTAGGATATTTTTTTGTATTACACAATCAAAATTAAATAATGAAATAGTTAGGTAGTCTTATTGTTTCAAATTATGGGACACAATTTTCAAGGGAAAGATGAAGTTTCTCATGATGATTGACTGGACAATATTCTCCTTTCCTATCCCTTGGAAAAATACAAAAGTCTTTATTGTATACATGAACCCCAATCTCATGTGAAAAAGACAGATGTCCTCCATTTTTCCCGTCATAAGGCATTTGTGCTATTTTTGACGACCAGAATTCATGGATTCCCGTTTTCCATGAGGTGCTGTGGAAGGATAAGGACTTTAATTTTTACGTTTAAAATTTTTTTCACCCTTTAATAATTTAATTTCACTAACAATTTTGCAACACTAGTCCTCTTCACAATTGTATAGCCGTACTCAAAAGTAAGGTAAGCTACTTTTTTGGCCTCACTAATGATCCAAAGACACTGTACACCACTATTCCCGGGGCCCACCATTGTCTCTTCCGCCTTTTCGCTTTTGGCACAACTTACTATTTTTAGCATTTTTTTCTGCCTCTCGAACTTCCTGAGGCTGCTGGTGCCCTAAATGACGTTGGGCATCGCGCTCCAAAAAATATCATTCCGTATCATTCTCGTTTCAAAATTATATTTGTGCTAAAGTCAGAGTCCCTGACAGATCTTTCTAATGATGTATCGCGCGTCAAACAAAGATAGTATGCCAAAGTTACTGCCCCCGGAAGTTGAAAACACCAATTTGCCCAAACAAAATCTACATGGCGTTCATCTCCTAGGTTAGGTTTTTGGATGTTTAGGTTGTCCATTGTTTCTCAATAATAAATAGGCTCCCGAGCCTCAGCCGAACTCGCCCTCGCAGGCCCTCGTAGGCCGCCACATCTCTCCTCGCAGATAGCTACAAGCGCCCTCAGGCTGCTCTTACCATTCTATTTATAAGAAAATTTCGCCTTGATATTAATAAAATGAAGGGTTATTTCCATTACATCTCTATATTTATGTTATGTTTATTATGTTGCGTTCTCGCATAAATCCCACTGCTGGTATCGTGAGCGGTCGCTTTTTTCTCGATCCTTTCTTGCATAGTTCACCCAGGTTGGGGTATATGAGCGGGGGCTCGGACCGTGGAACCTGTGAAGATCAACCCTCGCAAACCCCGACGAACGCCCATGGGGGATGAAAAGAAATATGAGGGAGCGTGAGATCCTATCAAAATATTGCTCAAGGAGGCCCTTGAAAAGCAAAGGAACGCGATGATGGATAACTTTGCCCAAATCCTTCAACTAGCCGCCACCAAAGGGCGCACCGCATCCACACTCACTCTAGAGGTGCGACTCCTTTTAAGGTACAAGTAAATTTTGACATTACCATATTTGAGGGTCAAATATATGCAGATGTTGTAGATAGATGGGCCGAATATATTAGAAGGATATTTCTGCCCATGGACTTTTTCCGTTAGGAGAAGATTATTTTTGCACCTCAAAGCCGCACCCCATGTCAAGGACCGGTGGGAAAGCCACTGCGGGAGAAAAAGGACGAGACAAAACCCTCTCTCGTTTCTGGCCGTACCCACTTGTAATTATTTCCGCACGCTGCCAAGGAACAACACTATCCCGTGGGGAGCTATGAGGACAAGTACATACAATGGACCACGCCGTGGCAACAAAGGGATCAAGATGTGCATGAGCTGGCCAATCAGCCCATACCCCGCGCACCAAGTTGGGTCTCAAAGATTCGTAGAAAACATCTCCAAAAGTGCTAAAGAGCCCATTGTCCGTATAGATACATTCGTAAGGTAATGGAGTTCCTCGACATCTCCTCGCTTGGTACGACAGTCGCATGTCGTAGCCTGGCCTTTACATCCCTCCGTCAAAGATCTTTTCTCTTATTGCATTTCATTTTTAGGTGTCTCATTCGCTCACTCATCCGCATTCCGTTAGGGCATGCCATAACTGACCTGGCGTCTTCACTCGTTTCCTCCTATGTTTGTACCGTGCTGCTCAAAATTCTATCAAAATTCATTAAATTTGATTTCAATCATTTACCATAGGTGGTGTGCTGGGTCAAAAAAGAGTTCTTCATCATTAGGTCTAGGGTTTAGTCTTCATGGTGTCCAATAACGCCGCAAGCCGCAGGGAGGTTCTAAATGTTTTCTATTTCAAAAAATTTCATCGTCATATTGTCGACTATGACTTTTCTTCAAAAGTCTCTGCTTTTGAAGAAAATCGTCATTTTGTCCTTTGTAATAAACACTGTTATACTTTCGTGGTTCTCTTTACCGTCGTATTCTTTCAAGGTGTGTACCGTCACCTCAATAATACGAATCCAATGCCACGATTCCCCGCAAAATTTGACAAAGAGTTTCATCATTCACCAAAAAATCAAAGTGAAAAGTGCCAAAGTATGCGAAATTAAAGGCGTGTTGTTTCAAAAGGAAAATCAAGGTCCATGATATATAAGACATTTTATTGTTTAAACAATCCATTTACATGTCAAAGTTATCAAAGAAGCCGAAAAAATCGTGGAGGAAGCAAAATTCAAAGGTGAAAAGTCGAGACTCGTGTTGGAGTGTTGCGCGGCGTGTTGGGTCGGCGCGCGGCGCACATGGCTCGCGCGAAGACAGAGCCACTCTACACAAGCAAAATTACACCGGGCGCGCGCATGCCCTATGCGACATGTTGGCCGGGCGGCGCCGCCGCACGCAGCCAAAACTCAAAATTTTTCCATTTGCGTCCAAAATCTTGAAACGAATTGGTCCTTCTTGCTCCAAAGAGGTCATATGATTTTATATTGCCTTATTAAACTCGTGTTCGGAGTGGATTATATGATTAATTATGATTTTGAATACATAAAAGACAAAACATAGAAATGCCTCCTTGGGTTTTAAAATTGGTGTTTTAAGAAACAACTTTGGTGCCAAACCCTTTTCATTTCTCATCTCATGTTCCCTTCCTCTCGTTATTTCATTACTACAATCCATTCCCCTATTCACTTACATTCCTAAAATCACTTATTCCTAAAGCCACTCACATCACTTATTCCCATTTGTCCCTATCCCTCAATCCTTTCATGCCCCATCATTATCCCTTTCCTCATGTCGCTTATAAAATTCCCAAAATCCCAAAAATCTTAAGTAGTTGTCCCATTGTCTCTACCTTGTCAAATCAGAAGTTTTAAAAGGGCAATTACCACTGACAAGACCCCACCGTCCACACCGCCTTATCTCCACAAACCCCTCCATTCGGGCACACTTTATAATTGGAAAAAGCCACCAAGTCCTAATTCTCGGCCTCAACAAACCAAACATACATTGGGAATAAACTTCGCAAGCACCATGATGGACACAGACACATTATATGACCAAGAAAAGGACTTTACGACTAAAAATGCATGCACCAGGAGGACACCGAAACGTCAAAAAGGGGGATAGACTCGAATCTTGGCCGAAGCTTCGTTGGCTGAGCATGGGATATGATGGGAGACATTCACTCCAAATTCTAGCAAATTTGGAGTAAATTTTGTCATTTTTTAAAATTTTGCTGCAAAACAAAGATTTGTCCGACGGTCGCGCCACCACGCGCGTTTACGTTTGAGAGATATTCGGAGAAAAACTTGACATTTTTGGATTTTACGAAAATTTATGCATGCTCAGAATGGCCGAGAGATTTCATCGTTCCGGGTGGTTTAAAGGGTCAAAAACACCTTGAAAATGGCCTTTCCCCGCCACGTTTGCACACACGTGAACTAGTCTTGGGAGATTGAAGTTTTGGAGGGGGAAATGGACTCCAACCCGGAAAATACCACTACAGCGTAGAGGTAGGGATTTCCAACGAGCTATCATGTGCTCAATTTGACTTCTAGTGCCTCAAAAATCGCCAAAGTGGCGCGACGCATAGAGCCAGCGCGCATAAGAGGAATTTGGCTCATTTTTCACTTCTTCAGCCTCGTAAATTCGCTCGCTTTTGACTAGTTTCACTTTTTTGGATGTAACTATTGATCTATCTCGACGTAATTTCATGTCTGGCTATGTAATTTGGGCAATAAAATAGTGGCGACCATACCGGGAAGAAAAATGGTCGCTCGTTGGTGTTATTCTTCGTTTTATAAGCTACAAATGAAGCTCCGAAGTTATGCCAGGAAGCCTTCGAAACGCTCCCCGTTTGCATTAGAGAAAGTAGATAAACGTCTTGGGCCAATCTTCCGTCTAGCTAGAACGTGACACTTGACTGTAAATTGCCCCGCACATGTATCAAGTTCGTATCCGATGGTTGATGGTGGACAACGATCGTACATTAGAAGGTCGTAAATCATTCACCGGTGACTCCAACTCAATGTAGAGACTCCACTGGAGGAATAACTCGGTTGAAAATGTGAAGTTGGGAAACACTTTTTGCCCTTTTTTGACGTTGAAAATTGTAATTTTCTATGTTTTTCAACTTCAACTCCACTAAACTCATATTTTTATTGCAAATTATGCTTTGACATAAAAACAAGAATTGTAGAGATTTGTCTTACTTCCATACCCATATTTAAAAAAAAAAAAAAAATTGACATAAAGAGGGGTAAATTTCTTGTTTACTAACTGCATATACTTGAAATTTTCAGGCAAACATAAATAGTCACTTTATAATCCTTTACTTTTTTTAGGGAAGGTTATTCATTTTTTGGAAAAAAACCATAGCATCATAATCTGCATATATTGCACTAGTGCACAAACTATTTTTCGGTAATTTTCGGATTAAATCACTATTTTTTATTATTTTTTGAAATGGACAAAGACAAAAAAACAGTGATGTTTCAGTACATTTTATCATCCTTTGATTTTCTTTTCAATGTGATCGTCAATAAGAAAAATGAGAGTACCCTTTTGAAGCAGACAGGGAGAGGAAGTGCAGTATGATTTTTTTGAATTTTTTGGTGTCCTCATTTGAAAGTTATTGAATTTTCATTCAGTGCAATTTTTCGAACAATGAAATTCCACAGTGACACAGTTTAGTAAAAAATTAATAAAAAATTGAATTTTTTAATGAAACTCCACAAATCTCATATCATCAGAAACTAGATTCAGAGATGAATCTAATGGTACTTTGTCCGACATATAACATTTTGTTTTTGTAGGTGTTCTGCCCCTCCAAAGTTGTAGGTTCCTGAAAACTGCAGAATTTTCTGTGTTTTTTGTTGACCAGAAACTCTCGGCCGAGATAATGTCTCGGACGAGAAATTTATAAAACTCTCGACCGAGAGTTTAACCCGCCTAAAGTTACATTTAAACGCATGGCCAAACTCTCGGCCGAAAGTTTAAAAAACTCTCGGACGAGAGTTTGCGCCCGAGAGTTTACCCAATGAAACTCTCGTATGAGAGTTTTGAAAACTCTCGTATGAGAGTTTTGAAAACTCTCGTATGAGAGTTTTGAAAACTCTCGTATGAGAGTTTTAAAAACTCTCATCCTAGAGTTTTTTCAACTCGAGTTTTATTCCTATAATAAAACACAACAATTATTAAGTTTTTAGAATTGGTACTTTATATAATTTAAATAGTACTTTATTAAAATTAAAAAATGATAAAAAAATAATAAAATTATAATTTTATTTTAAATTATTTTATTATTATTAATGATAAAAAAATACATGAAGATTTAATTAAATAAAATTTGTTACAATATTTTGTAATATCAATGTTATATAAAAAACTAAAAATATTTTTATATAAAACTAATTGATATGTTAATATAAATAAAATAAAATTCTAAAACATAAATCAAAATAAAAACAACTATATATAATTTATATAATATTTTTTTTGAAATTAATGAATAAATTTAAATTTAAAAAACAATTGACTAAATGCAATGAGGTGATAAAGGAGACAATGCATAGCACCTTAATATCATTATAAATTCTTGGAAATCTCGAGAAATTTTTGAAGTGAGATGAACTTCTTGGAATGGGTCACTTTATCTTCCACTTCAGTTTCACACAATTAACTTGAAAGGAAGTCTATTTTCCTAGGTATGGATGTAAGGGAATGAACAATATTATTTGAACATTGAGTGAGATGCCCTTCTTGGAATGGGTCCTCCTATATTCCACTTTAGTTTCACAAGATTAAATTGAAATGAAGTTTATTTTCCTAGGTATGGATGTAAAGGGATAAAGAATATTATCCGAAAAGGAAATGAATGTTAAGTGTGACATTCCAAGCAGAAGTGTATGGGATTGGAGAATTATGTTATTGCAGAAAACTAACCCTTGACCCCTTAACCCTTGACCCATAACCCTTGACCCCTTAAACCCTAATTCCTAACCCCTAAACCTTTAACCCCCTAAACCTTAAATCTCTAAACCCTTAACCCTTAACCCTTAACCCATTTACCCCCACTAAACCTCTAAATCCCTAACCCATTTAACCCCTAAACCCTTAACCCCTACCCCTAACACGTTAACCCCTAACCCATTTAAGCACCTAAACCCCAAAACCCCTAACTCCTAACCCCTAAAATCCTTAATTGCTAAATCCCCTAACCCCCTAAACCTCTAAACCAATCCTAACCCATTTAACCCCCTAAACCTCAAAACCCCTAACCCCTTAAACCCTAATTACCAACCCATAACCCTTGACCCCTTAAACCCTATTTCCTAACCCCTAACCCCTTAAACCCTAATTCCCAACCCCTAAACAATTCAACACCCTAAACCCCTAAAAACCTAACCCATTTAAGTGTTTATTCCATTTAACCCCCAAAACCCTAACCCCTAACCCCTAAAATCCTTCACTGCTAAATCCCTTAACCCCCTAAACCTCTAAACCTATAACCCATTTAACCCCCTAAACCCTAAACCTCTAAACCCTTAACCCCTTGTTGGA
>JAXQQM020064653.1:0-56926 GCA_034641835.2 Pinus albicaulis | reverse complement strand
GTACCCTAATGCTTCCTGCACTTCTTATATTTTATGTTTTCTGCTACTTGTGTATCTTAGAACAGATTCAATATAATTTAACCAGTATAGAAGTTGGGTTGTCCATGCTTACTGATGTATGAATTTACAGTTTGTTTCTAGATGTTCTTGCTTGGCTCTGCTGAAATAATAGGAGCATAGGGAGATTTAGTGATTAGCCCTGTCCCCTAAGTTCCCTTTCCAACAGTTAGCCTTTCTAAGATCCCTTTGAGTTGAATGCCAAAAGAAGAGAAGGTTAAAGGTCTTTCTCTCATCTTAGACTTCACTCTGTGTCTGAGCTTAAGTTTTTTCTATTTGTTTCATCCCATACTATCATCTTAAGAGATCCTCTGTTTTAGATGACTAGCCCTTTGGAAGCCTTGGATTTTTGAATTGCAAGTAAACCCTTTTATGACCCCATTGCCCAATGGACTTGTATTCTCTTTGAATTATCTACCCATTGCTCAAAAGCCTTCCTACTTGTTCCTTTACCTTACAATTAATCCCTTCTTTCATGTTTCCCAACCAAACAAACAAATCAAAAACCCTTGTGCCCTATAACTAGGCTAACACCTTAAATTGAACATCAAAGATATACATTTCTTTACCTTCATAGAGAGATCCCTCTCTAGATCCAGGAGGGCTAAATCCTGAGATCCCAAAGTGGTTTTATGTTGTCTTTTCATTTTTTATTTCCAAATATTCCAAATCAGAACCCTTATACCTCCGAGCTAGAAAATGGTCGAAAAATGGAGACCTCTGTTGCAAAAGGCATCAACAACCATCGGATTCTTGTCATTCAAAGATGTGAAATCCATATAAAATTTTCCCAATTTGGACCTTGCGGAAAATTAAGATTTCATCGAAAATGTGGCTCGAATCATGGTTCCCGTGCCTCCTGAATAGATTAGGGTTCCACCACCTCAAACTATGTGCCCACTTTTACATGCCAACTACTTGTGCTCCTTTGTGAAGCTAAAGGTTTATAACACTTGGAGGGTGGACCTTCCAGGTCCAATGGATGGCGTGTTGGTTGTGGGCGGCCTTGTCAAGGCGGAGGTCGAGTTACGGTGACCCCAGAAAAATCGGTCTACAACAAGGGGGATACCCACCTGGTCCGGACCTTGGTTAGTAGCTCCTTTTCCGTTTGGTGTAGTGGGTCCGACTGGGGATAATGGGACCAGTTTCCCAATTTGTGTGTGTGTGTTGAGAATATATATTTCCTTTCTAAAAAGGTTCCCAATTGAAGTGCTTTTATGCTATTTCTAATCTAATCATATGCAAATTGTATTCTAATTAAAACATAAATATCTAATTCTAACCCGGGATAAAATCTTGTTTATGCGATCTAAAATGATTTCGAATAACAATTGGTAATAAAGATCATTCAACTGCTATAAGAAAAGAATTCAATAAAGATAAACCACTTCATATAAAAAGTTAGATGAAATAGTTGTGAGAAACATATCGCATAATAAGCTATTCATACATTAAGCATAAACAAATAGTCATCACCGTACAAAAGTGCCAAATGATAACTGAAGCATTCAAACATCAATATATAAATAACTGAACTTAAATATCACTTTTAACACAGAAGCAGAAAAAGTTAAGAGATAAAAGTACCATTTATAACTGGTTCTACTCATGAGCTAGAAGCAATAATGATTTATCTTCTCCTAATCCAACATCTACTAAGAGTACAGAAATGCAACATCAGTAGCAGATATTAGACATAGATATCAATAAATCTCGTTCCATTCATTCATCAAAACCTCCTCTGAGGGTGCAGAAGTGCATGTTCTGAGGATAAGTTTTTGACAAATTTCAGGACCCTTCTCTAAATGCATGAGAAAGGTTTAAATACTACTAACTAAATCTAATTATAGTTTATTACAAAAATTTAGGATTCGGTTTAAATGACCGTCCTTTTTATAGGCAAAAATAAAGTAAAACTAACACTAAATCTAAAATTAAAATTAACAACTAACTACTTATGAATTTGATCTTTGAATTTGCAAGCATCCAGCATTGATTTGAGAAGAGGGGGCTGGCCGACTTCAGATTTCAATTGTCCCGAAAAGACGGAATCAGCAAGTGTGGGCGTGATCTTCTCAGCAGAATTAATGATGCAATTAAGAGTACTGCATTGACTATGTGGTTTTACTAGACAGGTCCAGTAAGAATCTCAGTTTAATTTTGTCAATCCTTGAATTGATTTTGCCTTCTCTTCCGCTTTCTGTTTCCACTCTGTTTGAAATTGTTGTGCTTGTGGTAGGTATCCCGGAATGGTTTCTGAAATTAAATTAACCTTGTGCAAATTTTCATTTACACAATCAGTAATGTGGCTTACTGTTGTAGCTGCTTCCTCTGCTGCTTTTTCTGCCTCTCTGATCTGTGCATCCCATTTATTGAAGAGTATTTCTTTATGGCTGTCATTGATAATTGGTGCTCCTACTCTTTTTCCTTCCTCTGTCTTTTTCCATGCCAAATAATTAGTAACTCTTTCATTTGTTAAATCATAATCATGTCGTAATTCTACGACATGATTAGTGATTTTATCACTTTCTTGACAAAAAGAGTTCCACTGTGAGATTTTCTGGCATAATATATCTTGCTGTTGCAGCAATTGATTATTCAAATAAATAGATTCTGAAATAAACTCTGTAAGCTTGGGGTCTTCTTTATGCATTTCTTGCATAATCTGTATTTTTTTTTAAATTTTTCGGCCAAGCTTTTCTGATAACCGATTTGCATTTGCTGAAACTCTTGCTGTAACTTTTCAAATTTCACCTGTGCTTCACTGTTGGCATGTGCTTGTTGCAATTGTTGTTGCAGAACTTGTATCTGATCCTCTTTTTCTTTTAATAACAACCTTACCTCAGATGCTTTGTCAATAGTTGCGGAGGCATAAGCTCCTGTTATCTGAGATAATTTAGTAAGATTTTCAGTGGGATCTGTAGTAGGATCTTTCCATAAAACATCCAATTGTTATGCATCAATAGAAAGCGCACTTTCTAATTTTCTCTTATTTCTTTGCTTCCTTACTACTGCTTTATGTTGCAGGCTGTAGAAAATATCCAGAGGAGGAATTTCCTCTATTTTAAGTACAAGCTCGGCAGAGGGAGTAATAGGTATATGTTCTCTTTCTGTGACATTGCCACTTATTTCTGTAACCAAAAATTTTGTTGTTTGTACAGGAGTGTGTATGTTCTGTCCTTCAACATTAATAAAATCATTAAATGATTCTCATTCTTTATCTAACTGAGTGCTGATGGATGGTTGTTGTACATTAAGAGGTGGAAGAATCAACTGTGGGGTAGTTGAAGTCTGTTGCTGTGACATCTCTTTTGATTGAGTTGTATCCTTGACTGAGCCTTCACTTTTATCCTGATCAGATTTTTTAGAGTGTTCAGAAATTTCTTTGTCGGACTTTGACTTAGACCTTTCTGAATCTGAGCTGCCGCTGAGACTGACGCTAGGAGTTGGTTCCCTTGCAGGTTCCAAATGCAAACTATCTAAAGGAATAGTAGTCAATCTTCATTCTCTGTATACTTTAAACTCTTGAAATTCTTTTGGGGAGAACCGTGCTTGAGCTAAATTCAAAATGTCTTTAAATGAACTTTTTTCTTGAAACATATCGTCAAAAAGATCTTCTTCTCCAGAAAATACTCTTACTTTGACAAAAGTGGTGAAATCATTGACAATACCATATGGATCAAATAGCCTTCTCGGAAACTTAAACAATTTTAAACATGTAACATTGCTTACTTCCTTAAATGCGTGACCAACATCAAATAATGAAAATGCTCCGCAGGACACAGGAAATTGTGGCCAAATGGCTTTCTTTTTATCCTTTAATTCTTTTGTCAAACCTCCGTCTCCACAGGTTTGATATGCAATTTCCCGAGCTATGAGTTTATCCAGAACATATAAGGGCAAAACATGAGGAGAAGCAAAGCTTCCAAAAACCCTCACATAAGTAAACAGTTCTTTTCCAAACCATCTTGCGACAGGGAGAATGTCAACTTCTGCTTCAGGGGACAACCTTGGGGCATCCTTATTATACAACACTTTGTACAGAGGCAACATTATGCCATGGAAAATTTTATAAAAATGAGGAATGAATTTTGATTCCCACAACTCTTTGTGATAGACATGAATGGGCAAGGGATCTTGAATTGTCCATTTCTAACCCATTAAAGGGAACTTAGAAAAAAATCAGATTGAATCCATAACATAGGCAGTTAGATAAAAAGGAGGATAAATCCTCTGAGACATAGTCCGTTTAGATCGGTAATTGAAAATATTTGTGGCTAAATTATCAGACAATATTTTGGCCCAGTCTACAATGGTGGCATTCACATCAGCATTCAACAAAGGAAGCCATTCAGGCAAAATCTTATTAATGTCAGGCTTTCAGAAAATCCTACATAACATAGCAACAGCAATGGAGAGGTGAGTGAACCGGTAATGGACATACCGTGTTTATCTTTCTTCGGTGGTTCATCTCTTTCGGTCCATTATTTAGTGCATTCTACCAAATTTGCATTTTCCTTGGCAAATTTCTCCATAAATTGTTTGTTGTAAGTTGCCTAAGGCTCCGGCAAATGATACATAAGCCTCAAATATTCTGGAGTAAATGACTCGATAAGCTCTTGACCTGGAGTTTTGAACTGTCTGTCTGTGATATCAGTGCTATCCAACACCCATTTGACCATTTCTGTATATGGAAGAATTCTTGGTCTTGCTGCTATCTGGTGTAGAAATGAACAAGCCAGCTCTGTAAGAGATGCTTCAGAGGAATTGCTTGAACCAACGGTAGCTGAAACATCCATTACCCTTGGGTTTTCTTCTTCAAGCAAACTAAACATACCCTCCCAGGTGGTGATACCAGCGTCCTTGTTGCAAGCAGTGTCTGCGTATAAAGAAGCCATCTCTTTATTCTCAGAATTCGCAGCTTTCTCTTTCCTTTCAGAACTAGGAACTTTCTCTTTCTTTCCCATAATGCTCTGAATGTTGCTTTGTATAGTCTCCTGTTCTTCGTGCCTGCAGTTTTACAAATTAAGTGAGAATAATGACATGATAAAGGTGACGGGATGGTTTTAAATGCCGAAGGCGTATGAAATATATTATTTAATCGTGAAATAACCCTTCGATTAAAACAAAATCCTTTTCATTAATAATTGACGATTCATTCATTAATTTGACATCAAAGCGCATAACAGATATCAATTTATGAAAATATTTACTTCGAATAACGAGCTTTCAAGAATCTGCGATAGTGCGATCTGCGATTTGCTTTGCAATATCGCAAATCGCAGTTTTCACAAATCGCAATCAATAACATCGTGGAATGGCAATGTCGCGAAATCGCAATATCACAAAATATAATATATGAATAATATCCGTTAATATGTTTTCTGCGATATGCGATTTGCGATAAACATTTTAGTGCGATGTCATTGGATCGTGGTATCGCAATTTTGAAGATTCTGCATTGCTTAAGATATATTCTACTTTTTTGCGATGAATGCGATGTTTCGTTCAAAGAGAGATTTTATTCTAGTCTATCATAAAATTAATTTTAGTTTAAATATTTTCCAAAGAAATTTCCTTAAGTCCATGATAGTAAGTTTTATTGAAAATAAAAACAAACACCAATAAAATTTCTTAGATTTTTTAAACTAAGGGTCCTCACTTATTTAGTATTATTACTAACATTAAATAAGAAGGGGGGTTGTTGTTGGCCACAACAATTGGCGATTCACTTGGAAGAACCAGTTATCTCTGCTTTTCTTTCGAATTTTCTAAACTTTTTCAAAACAGAAAATTTTCTGGAAAATCAAACTTTATTATAAAAAGACAAAGTACATTATGCTTCAATCTTATGAATGATATTTCATTTCTTCTATGATCAACTTTGACTATTCACTTCCTCAAGCTAGTCCTCGTATCTACATCAGTCATTACTTGGTTTTTTAAAGATAAAAACAAAAGGATTCTCTGTAAATCAGTTTTGAATATGCTCATTTATCGTAGGTAGAGCCACTGCTACCAGCAAGCATCTATAGCCTCGACAGGGTTACCTGTTACCCAGCAATGATCCTGTGTCCTACTTAGAAAAATATACAATTTTCAAAGAGAAATCCATATTCACACTTATCGCTTTTTATTTTCTTTTTATTCTTAAAGAACAATGTCTTGGTTTGGTAGCCAATTTATGACAGTGCCATTCACTTGATTTATAACTTTGCTGAACAAGCTGGCTCGTGATGAGACCCCTTGCCTTTTGATTGCAATAATCTTAAGTCATTGCCCTGTTGTGGTATGCAGTATTGGCAAAGTCAACAAGCTATAATATATATGATCATGATAAGTCGGCTCGTGATGAGACCTCTTACTCTTTAAGTTAAAAGTGTATCATTGGATTATTCCCTGAACTTTGTAATTTTCTAGGTGGGGAGGAAGTCATTGTTTCCTTAAGATAGCTCTGGACGACAATAATAGAGTTTTTGGAAAAGAAATTTTCTACAAAGAATCTTCGTTTTGTTATTGATACCTTTCATTGGACTGATATAAAACAATCTTTCACCAAAAGTTGCTTTTCATCAAAATTTTCAAAGTTGAAATTAATATCATTTCTAGATTAAAAAATTTTAACTGTATCTTTGGATAATAATGATCAATATTCTGAAAATAATTCTATTTATATAAGTGAAGAAATAAAATCTAAAAAGAGAACTAGTATCTTTTTGATGAATTCCAAATGTAACCATTAACAACTGGTTTTATTATGACAAATAAAGGAAACTAATCTACAAAATAGAAGAATGATCTCCTATGGAAAATATTTTTTAAGGATCTGTCCATTAACAGGTAAAGATTCTCTTTTCCCTGTTAAATCTTGTAACATGAAAGTAGATGGACCTATGATCTCTACAATTTGAAAAGGACCAAGCCACATTCGTTGAAATTTTGTATGTTTTCCTTTTTCCTCATGAGCCTTGTCCCATTTTAGAACTAAATCTCCTATCTGAAAATCCTTTCTGGTTATCATGTTTGAATCAAAAGAAGCTTTAACTAATGCTTGATGATGAGCATGAGTTACTTTAGCCTTTTCTCGTTGTTCTTCTAACTTAATTATTTCCATCCGCCTTAATTGTAAAGAAGTTGGTTCTTCATCAATATATTGGACTAAGGCTAAAGAAGGGATTGTTAGATGAGTTGGAAGAACCACTTCTCTCCCATAAACTAAATTAAAGGGAGAAGTGCCAATAGAAGCCTTCTGCGTTATTCGATCTGCCCATAAAGCGTATATTAAAGACTTATGCCAATTTTTATGATTTTGATCAATGGTTCGCTTAATGATTCTGATTAAGTTTTTATTAGTGGATTCAGCTAACCCATTTCCCTGTGGATAATAATTGGCAGAATATTTAAGTTTGAAACCTCTCTTGAGTGCAAATTCAGTCATAGCATTACCAGAAAAATATGATGCATTATCAAACATTAAAGCAGAAGGTAAACCAAACCTGGTGATTATGAACTGAACTATAAACTCGATGATATGTTCAGCATTAGTAGTCTTGAGAGGGACTGCTTCTACCCATTTCGTAAAATAATCAGTTGCTGTAATGATATACCTATGTTGTTTAGAAGAATGAGGAACGATCTCACCTATTATGTCCAATCCCCATTGATCAAAAGGTTGCTCAATGTTGACTGGTTGTAATGGTAATGATGGTTTCTTTTGTCTTCCAGCTGCTGTTTGACAAATTTGACATTTCCTTGCATAGTTATGTGAATCTTTGAATAATGTGGGCCAGTAATAGCCTGCACGGAGGATGTTATGTGCAGTAGCATCTCCAACATAATGTCCACCTGCTGGCCCATCATGAAGTTCCTGCAAGACTTTTTCAGCTTTAGATTTCTCCAGACATCTAAGAAGAACAGAATCATAATTAATTCTAAAAAGAACATCATTTACAAGCTGGTATTGTCTAGCCTTCAACCTTAGAGCTCTTTTCTTGGTGTGATCGAGATTTGGAGGATCATATCCATTCTTCAGATAAAATATGATATCAGCATATAATGATTCAACATCGTTTAGGCTTACCTCATATGTTTGTATTTCTTCAGATGGTTTTTCAGAAATAAGTGATGCTCCAGCTAGTATTTTGCAAAAGCCTTGACCTCTTACAATACTTGCCGGTTTGATTTCTACATCATATTCTTGTAAAGCAGTAACCCAATTGGCTCTTTTCTCACCCACATCTTTTTGGACTAAAATATTTCTTACCGCTGGAAATGGTACTATGATTTTTGTATGGGTTTTGAGTAGAAAGGGTCTGAAATATTTAATTTCTTTGAAAACAGCATAAGCTTGTTTCTCCACATCTGAATAATTCAATTCAGCTCCCTGTAAATTTGAACTGAAAAAGGCAATTGGAGCTTCTGCTTTGTCTTGATTTTCTTGAGTGAGTATTGCAGCATAAGATTTATCAGAGGCAAATGTGTACAAAATAAAAGGATCGGAAAAATTTGGAGTTGCTAAAGATGGAGCATTGATAATTGCTTGTTTGATCAGATTAAATGCCTCATATTCATCTTTGCCCCATTTGAAGTTTGAATTCTTTTTAATCATTGATTGCAAAGGTGATACAATTCTCGAAAAATCTGGCACAAATCTTTTTACAAAATTAAGCTGGCCAAGAAAAGATTGCATAGCTTTTTTGTTGTGAGGTAAAGATATTTCAGAAATTTCCTTGATTCTATCAGGATCAATATGAATTCCAGATTTTGATACTATAAATCCAAGAAGTTTTCCTTCACTTAATGCAAAAAAGGATTTTTTTGGATTAAGTGAAATTCCATACCTTTGACAGCGTTGGAAGATCTGCTTCAGATCTCTAAGATGATCGCTTCGTTTTTTAGAATATACAGTTATATCATCCAAGTAAATTACCACTGATTTGTTAACTAATCCCTTGAAAGCAATGTCCATAGCTCTCTGAAATGTGGCACCAGCATTGATCAGACCAAAAGGCATCTTTTGATATGCGTAAGTGCCCCATTTGGTTCTGAACGTAGTTTTCAATTGATCATCAGGATGGACCAACACTTGATTGTATCTAGAGAAACCATCTAAGAAAGACATTAATTCTGATCCTGCATATGCCTGCAATATTTGCTCCATAGGAGGCAAAGGAAAATTATCTTTTTGGCAGGCTTTATTAAGATTTCGAAAGTCAATGCAAATTCTAATGTCTCCGTTCTTCTTTCTAACAGGAACCATATTGGAAACCCATTTAGAATGTCGAACGGGAAAAATAATCTTGGCTTTCAATAACTTGTTAAGTTCAGATTTGATTTGGTTTTCTAGATTGGGGTGGATCTTTCTCAACTTCTGTTGGACAGGTTTTTCATCATTGATCATTGGGATAGTATGTTGGATGATAGAAGTGTCATAAGTTTTGAGTTCATCGTAGTTCCAAGCAAAGACACTTTTATATTGTTTCAAAAGATGAACATACGCTAATTTTTCTTCAGGAGCTAGGCCAAGGCCTAGGTTGATATTTTGTGGTTTGGCATCAGTTCCTAGATTTACTAATTCATAATTCAAAGTTGAACTTTGCAATTTTGAATTGGTAGATCTTTTAAATCGATCTTTCAAATCATAAAGGTCTTCTAACTTGACTACTGATTTCGGCATAGCATTATTGGTGCTATCTTGGAGTAATTGTTTGTCATGTTGGTCTTCATCAATTATCTGATTGGTGTAAGATCCTTCAGATGTGAGAAAATTTACAATATCAGGATCATCATTGAAAATCCTCCAATTGGTAACGTTATCAGGAATCGAGGGTCTAAAGATTAATTCGATTGAAAATCGATCAGGACTAAAGTCTTCTGCAGGAATGAGCTTGGAAGCTACATTAGCTAGGAGGTCTGAACTAGCATTCTGAATTTTGGGAATTGATGAAATATTAAATGCTATAAAATGTTCAGTCAGATCTTGGACTAAAGATTGATAATGCTTTAAATGACCTGATAAACAATGTATAGTATTGCGTACCTGTTTGATTACAATTTTTGAATCTCCGAAAACTTGTAGATACTTGATGTCTAATCCGATTGCTTTGTATAGTCCTTGGACTAAAGCCTCGTATTCTGTGGTGTTATTAGTGCAATCGAATTCAAGTCTGCAAGTTAGCATAATTTTGTTTCCCTCTGGACTAACCAAAACGCATCCTGCTCCTGCTCCTTCATTAGACTTAGAACCATCAAAAAATAATTTCCAAAATAAATATTTATTTACAGGGGTATCTACAAAATTAATACATTTAGAACTATCTGTTTGAGAAAATTTTTCTATTTGAGATAAAACAGAATGTTCTAAATAAGGTGAAGTATGAGCATTGAAATTTCCTAAGAAAGAATCAACTGAATAATTGCCAATGATATTACTGCTGTATGCAACTGGTTCATTTTCTCCTTCCAATTCTGTTACTATGTATTTCTGATGTTTTTCTCGTTCAACCTTTATCTGATTTGGTTTACCATTGTAAGGAAGCCACATATGCGACCAATCAGTTGTGAAATATCCATGAAGTTTTTCTGACCAATCTCTGCTAAGAATTAAGCCATAAAATTTTGGAATATCTGCAACTAAAATATCAATGACTTGACATACCTTTGGGTTTGATGACAATCTTATGGTAACCTGATTTAATTCGCCAATTACTTCAACTTGCGATCGTTCAAGCTGGACTATGCGCACAACAGATTTTTGTGGTTGAATGTTCAACTTTGCACATATTGATTTTGGTAGAATATTAGATGAAGCTCCAGAATCCACTAAACAATTATGCAAATTTTTATTGAAAACTTCATAAGTAAGAAGAAATGGAGGAGTATGAGATCTCGACCTTCCTCCAATTAAAGCGATATTTTATAGATCAACTTTACTGATCGCTTTAGTTGGAGGTCTTCCCATCTCGTTGGAAGCTTGAGAAATCACGGGATTGGGCAAAGGTTTTTCTGGTACAACATGTAATTCTTTCAAAAGTACCTTTTGTTGGTGTTTTAACTTGCTCAATTCATAAAAAGTGATGTTAGCCCTAGTCTTCTTCATGTCTTCTATGATATTATACTCCATTTCATCTGGAACAATTAGTGTTCTTGATGGAGTTGATGAATCTGTCTGGACTGGGCTGGTTTGAATTGCTTTAGATGTCATTTTCTTGGGTGCAACTTTATCCTTAGTCAATGAGCTTGCGCTTTTTGACTTAGGAGTAGGTTGAGGAGGATCAAGTTGATTTCTACTTCGAGTGCTAACTGGGGATGCTTCTTGATCTTCCTCATCTGGGAGGATAAAATCCCACATACCTTGTACTTCTACGACTTCTTCTTCATCAGTAGTTTCTTCAGTAGCAGTTTCTTCTTCTTCTTCTTCTGATTCAGCATTAGTAATAGCATTTGGTGGCTTTGGATCAGTTGAAGGGTTTCTTCTAAAAGGCTTGAAAGATTTTTTAGAAGATGTTTCTGCCACTTGTTTCTTAATGTCAACCATTTCGTTAGACATGGTTTTCAAAAAATTTTGCAATCCTTCTAAATCAAATGGATCTTTTGATTGCTTTTTCTTGAGATCTTCCTTAAAAGTGACTTTCTTGGATTTTCGTTCTTCTATTGCATTTTTCTTGTCTAAAGCAATGATACGTTTTTCTACCGCTATTGCCTCCTTCATGTTTTCTGCTAAAGTTGGTTTGTTAGCCCTATCAACAAAGATTGCTATGTTTGATGGTAAAGCAGAAATGTACCATTCACTTCGCACCTCTTCGCTAGGCTTGGAAGCAGTAGGAATTTTGTTTAACAATTTATTGAAACGTGAATTGAAATCCTTGACAAGTTCCTTTGAGTCAGCTCTAAGATTAGACAGATCATTTATCAAAGTTGCTGTAGATCTGTCATCACCAAATTTAGTCAAAAATTGATCTTGAAAGATATCCCAACTAGTGATGGATCCAGATGGTAATGAAAAATACCATGATCTAGCCGCTCCTTGTAGAGTATAAGGGAAAAGTCGGAAAACACCATCTTCATTAATAAATCCATTGAGGTTTATGGACAACATGAAATTGTTTATATGTTCTTCTGCTAACATGCTTGCTTTAGGATTAAAATTAGGCAGCCATTTTTCAGGATAGGCTGGTAATTGACTCAAGGGTGCAGGCATTAAGACTGCCCCTGGATTATTTCATGGCATTTGGGCCATCGCTGAACTAATAATAGGGGAAAGTGTAGAAGATGATCTTTGTGATTGGGAAGATGAAGATTTTATGATTATGGATGATTGAAAAGGTGATGTGGAAGCTCCAGTGGAATGAGGGACAATAGTCTGAAGTGGAGGGGTGGACAGTTGACTTTGTGATGAAGAGGTTGAGATGGGTGATGATGAAGAAAGAGTCTCGCTGTCAGACCCTTTAGGTGATTTCCTAGCTCTCTTCCTTGTAGGTAGAGGTAACTCAGTTGGCTGAATGCCAAGCTTTTCACTCTGTAATCTAGTAAGAGGATGAGAAGGATTATATTGTGAAGTTACACTGCCTTGAGATTTATCAGATATTTGAGGTGATATTGAAAATATTTGAAGTTTATGAATCAAAGATTCAACTTCAGGAGGTTCAATAGCAGATTCTTCTGAAAAGTCAGGGTTTGTAGCAGTGTCTATTCTTGTTGTGACTTCTGGCTCTAGATTTACAATTTCTGAGTGCGATGGAGAAGTCGGGGGAGATGGTGAGGGTGATTTACTCTCAGAATGGTATTTAGATTTACTTGCCATTCATAGTTCGGGCCCTCCTAGCGCCAAATATGTTGAAGCCCCGAAAATTGGGTCTACAACAAGGGGGATACCCACCCGGTCCGGACCTTGGTTAGCAGCTCCTTTTTCGTTTGGTGTAGTGGGTCCGACTGGGGATAATGGGACCAGTTTCCCAATTTGTGTGTGTGTGTTGAGAATAGATATTTCCTTTCTAAAAAGGTTCCTAAGTGAAATTATTTTATTCTATTTCTAATCTAATCATATGCAAATTGTATTCTAATTTAAACAGAAATATCTAATTCTAAACTAAACCCGGGATAAGATCTTGTTTATGCGATCTAAAATGATTTCGAATAACAATCGGTAATAAAGATCATTCAACTGCTATAAGAAAAGAATTCAATAAAGATAAACCACTTCAAATAAAAATTTAGATGAAACAGTTGTGAAAAACATATCGCATAATAAACTATTCATACATTAAGCATAAACAAATAGTCATCACCGTACAAAAGTGCCAAATGATAACTGAAGCATTCAAGCATCAATATATAAATAACTGAACATAAATATCACTTTTAACACAGAAGCAGAAAAATTTAAGAGATAAAAGTACCATTTATAACTGGTTCTACTCATGAGCTAGAAGCAATAATGATTTATCTCCTCCTAATCCAACATCTACTAAGAGTACAGAAATTCAACATCAGTAGTAGATATTAGACACAGATATCAATAAATCTCGTTCCATTCATTCATCGAAACCTCCTCTGAGGGTGCAGAAGTGCATGTTCTGAGGATAAGTTTTTGAAAAATTTCTGGACCCTTCTCTAAATGCATGAGAAGGGTTTAAATACTACTAACTAAATCTAATTATAGTTTATTACAAAAATTTAGGATTCGGTTTAAATGACCGTCCTTTTTCTAGGAAAAAATAAAGTAAAACTAACACTAAATCTAAAATTAAAATTAACAATTAACTACTTATGACTATGGTCTTTGAATTTGCAAGCATCCAGCATTGATTTGAGAAGAGGGGGCCGGCCGACTTCAGATTTCAATTTTCCTGAAAAGACGGAATCAGCAAGTGTGGGCATGATCTTCTCAGCAGAATTAATGATGCAATTAAGAGTATTGCATTGACTGTGTGGTTTTACTAGACAGGTCCAGTAAGAATCCCAGTTTAATTTTGTCAATTCTTGAATTGATTTTGCCTTCTCTTCCGCTTTCTGTTTCCACTCTGTTTGCAATTGTTGTGCTTGTGGTAGATATCCCGGAATGGTTTCTGACATTAAATTAACCTTGTGAAAATTCTCATTTACACAATCAGTGATGTTGCTCGCCGCTGTAGCTACTTCCTCTGCCGCTTTTTCTGCCTCTCTGATCTGTGCATCCCAAATGCTAAAGAGCATTTCTTTATGACTATCATTGATAATTGGTGCTGCTGCTCTTTTTCCTTCCTCTGTCTTTTGCCATGCCAAATAATTAGTAACTCTTTCATTTGTTAAATCATAATCATGTCGTATTTCTAAGACATAATTAGTGATTTATCACTTTCTTGACAAAAAGAGTTCCACTGTAAGATTTTCTGGCATAATATGTCTTGCTGTTGCAGCAATTGATTATTCAAAGAAATAGATTCTGAAATAAACTTTGTAAGCTTGGGGTCTTCTTTATGCATTTCTTGCATAATCTGTATTTGTTTTTCTTTTTCGGCCAAGCTTTTCTGATAACCAATTTGCATTTGCTAAAACTCTTGCTGTAACTTTTCAAATTTCACCTGTGCTTCACTGTTGGCATGTGCTTGTTGCAATTGTTGTTGTAGAACTTGTATCTGATCCTCTTTTTCATTTAATAACAGCCTTACCTCAGATGCTTTGTCAATAGTTACGGAGGCATAGGCTCCTGTTATCTGAGATAATTTAGTAAGATTTTCAGTGGGATCTGTAGTAGGATCTTTCCATAAAACATCCAATTGTTCTGCATCAGTAGAGAGCGCACTATCTAATTTTCTCTTCTTTCTTTGCTTCCTTACTACTGCTTTATGTTGCGGGCTGTAGAAAATATCCAGAGGAGGAATTTCCTCTATTCTAAGTACAAGCTTGGCAGAGCGAGTAATAGGTATATGTTCTCTTTCTGTGATATTGCCACTTATTTCTGTAACCAAAACTTTTGCTGTTTGTGCAGGAGTTTGTATGTTCTGTCCTTCAACATTAATCAAATCATTAAATGATTCCCATTCTTTATCTAACTGAGTGCTGATGGATGGTTGTTGTACATTAAGAGGTGGAAGAATCAACTGTGGGGTAGTTGAAGTCTGTTGTTGTGACAACTCTTTTGATTGAGTTGTATCCTTGACTGAGCCTTCACTTTTATCCTGATCAGATTTTTTAGAATTTTCAGAAATTTCTTTGTCAGACTTTGACTTAGACCTTTCTGAATCTGAGCTGCCGCTGAGACTGACACTAGGAGTTGGTTCCCTTGCGGGTTCCAAACGCAAATTATCTAAAGGAATAGTAGTCAATCTTCTTTCTCTGTATACTTTAAACTCTTGAAATTCTTCTGGGGAGAACCGTGCTTGAGCTAAATTCAAAATGTCTTTAAATGAACATTTTTCTTGAAACATATCGTCAAAAAGATCTTCTTCTCCAGAAAATACTCTTACTTTGACAAAAGTGGTGAAATCCTTGACAATACCATATGGATCAAATAGCCTTCTCGGAAACTTAAACAATTTTAAACATGTAACATTGCTTACTTCCTTAAACGCGTGACCAACATCAAACAATGAAAATGCTCCGCAGGAAACAGGAAATTGTGGCCAGATGGCCTTATTTTTATCCTTTAATTCTTTTGTCAAACCTCCATCTCCACAGGTTTGATATGCGATTTCCCGAGCTATGAGTTTATCCGGAACATATAAGGGAAAAACATGAGGAGAAGCAAAGCTTCCAAAAACCCTCACATAAGTGAACAATTCTTCTCCAAACCATCTTGTGACAGGGAGAATGTCTACCTCTGCTTCAGGAGACAACCTTGGAGCATCCTTATTATACAACACTCTGTACAGGGGGAACATTATGCCATGGAAAATTTTATAAAAATGAGGAATGAATTTTGATTCCCACAACTCTTTGTGATAGACATGAATGGGCAAGGGATCCTGAATTGTCCATTGCCAACCCATTAAAGGGAACTTAGAAACAAAGCAGATTGAATCCATAACATAAGCAGATAGATAAAAAGGAGGATAAATACTCTGGGACACAGTCCGTTTAGACCGGTAATTGAAAATAGCCGTGGCTAAGTTATCAGACAATATTTTGGCCCAGTCTACAATGGTGGCGTTTACAGCAGCATTCAATAAGGGAAGCCATTCAGGAAAAATCTTATTAATGTCAGGCTTTCCAAAAAGCCTGCATAACATAGCAGCAACAAAACAATATGGAGAGGTTAGTGAACCGGTACTGTACATACCGTGTTTATCTTTCTTCAGTGGTTCATCTCTTTTGGTCCATTCTTTAGTGCATTCTGCCAAATTTGCATTTTCCTTTTCAAATTTCTCCATAAATTGTTTGTTGTAAGTTGCCTAAGGCTCCGGCAAATGATACATAAGCCTCAAATCTTCTGGAGTAAACGACCCGATAAGCTCTTGACCTGGAGTTTTGAACTGTCTGTTTGTGATATCAGTGCTATCCAGCACCCATTTGACCATATCTGAATATGAAAGAATTCTTGGTCTTGCTGCTATCCGGTGTAGAAACGAACAAGCCAGCTCTGTAAGAGATGCTTCAGAGGAATTGCTTGAACCAGCGGTAGCTGAAACATCCATTACCCTTGGGTTTTCTTCTTCAAGCAAACTAAACATACCCTCCCATGTGGTGATACCAGTGTCCTTGTTGCAAGCAGTGTCTGCGTATAAAGAAGCCATCTCTTTATTTTCAGAACTAGGAACTTTCTCTTTCTTTCCCATAATGCTCTGAATGTTGCTTTGTATAGCCTCCTGTTCTTCGCGCCTGCAGTTTTACAAATTAAGTGAGAATAATGACATGAGAAAGGTGACGGGATGGTTTTAAATGCCGAAGGCGTATGAAATATATTATTTAATCGTGAAATAACCCTTCGATCAAAACAAAATCCTTTTCATTAATAATTGACGATTCATTCATTAATTTGACATCAAATCGTATAACAGATATCAATTTATGAAAAGATTTACTTCGAATAATGAGCTTTCAAGAATCTGCGATAGTGCGATCTGCGATTTGGTTTGCAATATCGCAAAATCGCAATATCGGAAATCTCAGTTTTCACAAATCGCAATCAATAACATCGTGGAATCGCAATGTCGCGAAATCACAATATTGCAAAATATAATATATGAATAATATCCGTTAATATGTTTTCTGCGATATGCGATTTGCGATAAACATTTTAGTGCGATGTCATTGGATCACGGTATCACACTTTTGAAGATTCTGCGTTGCTTAAGATATATTCTACTTTTTTGCAATGAATGCTATGTTTCCTTCAAAGAGAGATTTTATTCTAGTCTATCATAAACTTAAGTTTAGTTTAAAGATTTTCCAAAGAAATTTCCTTAAGTCCATGATAGTAAGTTTTATTAAAAATAAAAACAAACACCAATAAAATTTCTTAGATTTTTTTAACCTAAGGGTCCCCACTTATTTAGTATTATTACTAACACTAAATAAGAAGGGGGTTGTTGTCGCCACAACCGTAAGCCTACATAAAATAATTTGATTTGCTTAAGGGAATAGTGAGCCAGTTTTATAATTCATTTGAAAAAGTAGCAAGAGTATGTTTGCCATCATGTTGGGGTCTTGGAGGCAGTATTTTATTATGGGATTCTTATGAACCCTTACTGGTGTTGGAAAAAAGGAAGGTAGTCAGTACTCATGAAAAGAACCAGGTTCTTAAACGAGCAACAGTGATCAATTTCCTTCAAATAAATTTTCAGCTGTTGTGGTTAGTGAACACTTTATTTGTAGAGAGGCCATCATTCAATAGAATCACTACTTTCAGATTGGAATATGATAAGCTGGTCCATTCAACTAATACAAACATTGAGATATGGAAGAAATGCAGAGCCTGTATGGTATATTTACGAAAGGACCCCTCGACTTCAAAGAAGGACAAACCAGCCAGTCAAGGAAATGCAGCAGCAACATCATCAATTCACATTCAACAAATAGATTAGGATTTATATTTTATGTTATTTTCCTCTTTTAAACAGAATTTAATTGTAATAAGACATTTTGATGACATGTAATAGTTATTTGACAAAGTCCTAAGTAGTTGAAGCAGTTAGGATTAGTTCTAGTAGTTACAAACTGATTTCTATTGTGTTTAAAGAGAAAAACAAGAAAGGAAAAGGTTTCAAGTTTTGGAGCTTCAAATTGCAATTTTTGTACTCATATTTCAAATGATTAAAGAATGAAAAGCAAGATTCTAGCATTTGTTGACATCGATATGTCTTCTAGTTTACATTATGTGTTTTCTGTCTTTGAATAAAATGAAGTAACGAAGTTGCATGTCTCTTTTCACTTGTGTGAATAAGAGTTAAAATCCTTAATTGGCACTCCATTTTAACTGTTCCTTGTCTTATAATTCTTCTGAAGTTTGAGGTCATATATTCTGTACATCAGCATATCAATTTGGGCTTCTTTCCTTCATGTTCTTCTGATCATTTCATTCTATATCAACAAATAATAGCATTGTGAGACATTCATTGGATTTTATCTTTGAGGGTTTAATGAGAAACATATGAAGGTGATTAAACAGAGACCAATATTTCTGTGACACATTTATATAAATGTCTTAAGTATTGATTCCTTATCACAGCTAAGGGATTTTCTCTTAAGGTACAACCTTTTTTGGCACCATTGCCGAGGATGAAGAAGCAAATTTTTTTCCCTGGGTTTATTTTATATTTCCTCTGGTTGTTTAGAGAGGAGGAAATATCAATCCATGCCTTCATTTCATAATTATAGCGTATAAAAGGCCACATACGAGGTCAAATACCTCTCAGCAGAGAGCTCCTATTCTTTCAAAGCCTGAAAAGCTAGTTTCAAAAAAAGGTCGGAAATCAAGAATGCTTTCTACACCTGATGCTACATTGCCTACACCAGGCAGCAGTTACCATAACCTTTCATCCAAGGATATTCCCAGAAACTCATTTTCCCGGAACAAGAATACTTTTTTGCACATATTCATTTTCAAGAACCAAAGTTAGAAGAACAATCTTTTGAGTTTGTTTTATTCACATTTACAGAAGCTCAGCCTAATACAATTTCCATTTCTTCTGCTATTGTTCATCAACCCCTTCCCATATCAGTCGTTTCACCACATTCATCCACATCTACAACTGGTAGACAAATCCCACCTACTCAAGGAGCAGTTAATCAAGATATAAACATGGTAGCCCTTGTCCCTACTTTATTGATGAATATATATGCACCGTTAAATCTTCCATAACTTATGAATGCAATGCCTCACAAATACCTTAAGCTGCATCCTAGATTTACTGTTGAAGATGAAATAACTGCAGAATAACACTTTCCCTTTTTTTTCACTTTTTCTGAAAATTTAAATGTTGAACATCTTGATGTAGTAATGAGACTTTTTCTACAATCTCTAAAGGGAGAGGTAAGAAAATGGTTTAAAGGATTACCAAATGGCTCAATTAATAATTGGGACGAATTAGAAAGAAAATTCATCCAAACATGGGGTGAAAACAGAGATCATGGTTATTCATTCACAAAGTTTAATGCTATTAAGAAAAATTCTGATGAAAGCATGAATGATTTCATTAAAAGATTTAATAAATTGTATAATAATTTTCCCGCAGAAATGAATACTCCTCCCGTTGGAGCAAGAGTTGTTTTTGCTGGAGCATTTGTATCAGATTTTATTTTCACTTTGAGAGAGAGAAGATCTGCTACTCTTGAACAAATCCAAATTGATGCTTTGGAGATTGAAGCAAATATGTATGCTGCTGGAAAAACACAAGAAAAGCAGCCTGTTCAATATAAAGGCAAGGCCAAAGAAGAGTTGTCACAAGATCGAAGGATTGATGAAATGACTAAGGTTATCAAGAACTTATCAAGTAAATTAGTGAAGATGGAATTGGATAATAAGAAACCTGCACAGCAAAACAGAGGAGTTTTCAATCCACAGTTTAGAAAGCAACCCTTGCAGATTTTGCAGAGGGAAAGAAGAGACTAGGATCAAGTCCAAGCACCCTTATATATAGGAGAAACACCTTCACAGTCTGCTAAGGATGATCATAAAGATATTGAAGATCAAATATCTGTTGTTTATATGGAAGATGATGAGGAAGAAGAGAAATGTGAAGAAGAATGCATAGAAGCTAATGTATTATTTGATCAGGAAGAAATGGATGATTATTTTAAGTAGTTCACTAACTTAAGAAATTTGATTTGCATAAGAAGTATGACTTAAGATCAAAAAAGAGATTAAGAACTCAGATGATGAGGAAAAAGAGCCAGAGTTAGTCCCTTCTCTAATGGCGACTCCACAACCAAAGAACGCAGTAAAAAAATTAGACTGCAAGGGGGAACAACCTATGAATTCAGTGAGTGGAAATGAAAAACAACAGGCTGAGGCTTCCCAGAATAAGTCTATTAATTCTAATATTTTGGAGAATATTGTCACTGTACCTGAGCAGAATGCTAATCCTAACAAGAATCAAGAAGAACCAGATAAGATTAATAAACAAAATCAAACTTTCAATATTTCCAAAGAATTAGAAAAGATCAAAATTCAGGTGCCCTTGCTTGAATTAGCTAAGACACCTGGTTACAAGAAGGAAATTGCGGAATTTATTAATCTTTCTCAGTCTGATGATATTGGTGATATTGTGAATTTTCAAGAAGAAAATCTGGTGGTCACTTTTGGTCCTCCATTTTATATATCGAAGCTTCTTCATGATTTCATTTTGCATAATTGTATGTTACATTCTGGTGCATCACATAATCTTATGCCATTATCTATGATGAAAGAATTAAATTTACAAATCACTAAGCCCTATAGAGACCTTTATTCATTTGATTCAAAAAGGGTGAAGTGTGTTGGGCTTATCTAAGACATGGTGGTATCCCTGGCCCAAATTCCAGCCAAGAGTATTCTGATGGATGTATTAGTTTCAGATATTCTAGCTATATTTGGTATGCTGTTGTCCAGATCTTGGGGAGAAAAGCTTGGAGGAATCCTGAAACTAGACTTCACATATTCTATCATTCACCCGTATCCGTATCCCCTACAATGCTAAACACCGGCACTAAAAGATTCAAAAAATATTGATCTTCTAACTTAAGAAAGGTTAATGTTAACCCAATGTTAACATTAACCAATGTTATAGGTTAATGTTAACCTAAATTGGTTAATGCTACAATATTTGAGTCTCGTTTGCCAAAGGTTAATATTGGAGGAGTCTTAAACTAGAGTTGAAGCATAGACCCTAATCCCTGATAATGTTAGACACTGGAAAGTTTTCGAAGATGATGAGCAGATAAATCAATTTTTAACAATGATTGAAAATTTTGAGTATAGTGAGATAGATCAGGAAAGTGAGCAAATTGATCAAAATGAGGACTTTACAAATCTTAAACAATCAACAGGTGATCAAAAGATAATACAATTGAAATACAATGTATTACCCAGAGGTTTGGTTCCTCTTGAAAGGTTGTTTGATGCAAATGATGTAGCACTAGATAAAAAGAAGGTTTCTCAAGAAGGTGAGATGGAGGACTGTAATCTAGGAACTCAGCAGGAACCCAAGATGGTCAAGTTATTCAAAGGAGTTCCTAAGAATTATAAAGAAAGGCATATTGATATTTTCAAGAAGTATATGGATGTATTTTCATGGTCCTATGATGATTTGAAAACATATGATCTGGATATTATTCAGCATAAAATACCATTGAAGGATGGAGTTAAGCCTCACAGGCATAAACTTAAGCAGATTAATCCATTGCTCCTAGCCCCAATTGAAAAGGAGGTGCAGAAAATGTTGCAAGCAAAAACTATAGTCCCACTTAGATATTCAGACTAGGTTTCTAATATGGTTCCTGTGAGGAAGAAGAATGGAGAGATAAGGTTATGTGTTGATTTCAGGAACTTGAACAGAGCTTCTCTAAAAGACAACTATCCTTTGCCAAAGATGGATTATGTTTTAAAAAAATTCACAGGATCTTATAGATTATCTATGGTTGATGGTTTCTCCGGATACAACCAAGTAGCTATTGAAAAGGAAGATCAGAAGAAAATAGCTTTTACCACACCTTGGGGACGTTCATGTATGCTAGGATGCCATTTGGTCTCATGAATGCAGGGGCTACCTTCCAAAGGGAAATGGACATAGCATTTGTGGGTGACAAATTTGTAGTCATATATTTGGATGATGTGACTATTTTTTCAGATTCTGATGATGAGAACTTGGAGCATCTGCAGAAGGCTTTCTTGAAATGCAGGAAGTTTGGGTTATCATTGAATCCTAAGAAATATTTGTTTTCTTTGGAGGAAGTTAACTTACTGGGAAATATAGTTTCAAATCATGGGGTGAAAATTGATCCAGCAAGAGTTGAGGCTATACAGACAATTCCATTGCCAAGAAGTAAGAAAGATATCCAGAGATTTCTAGGAAAAAATAATTTCCGGAGAAGATTTGTCTCGAATTATGCTAAGATTGTCAAAAACATAACAAATATGTTGAAGAAAAATGCTAAAGTAAAATGTGACAAAGATGTGAGAGGGTCCTTTGCCAGGATCAAAGAAGCTCTTCAAGTAGCTCCTATTTTAATCAGTCCAGATTATCAAAAGCATTTCCAAATATTTTCGTTTGCATCACCTTCTACCATAGTTGTTGTCTTGCTGCAAAAGAATGAAGAGGGAAAAGAGCAACCTGTGGCATATTTTAGTAAAGTTATTAGAGATGCAGAACTCAAATACTATATCTTGGAGAAACAGGTTTATGCATTAATTAAAGCATTGAAAGCCTTCAGGACTTATGTGCTGCAGTCTCAAATAGTTTCATATGTACCTAACTCAGTTGTAAGAGATGTGTTAGTTCAAAGCGATGTTGAAGGAAAAAGAGGTAAGTGGATTCCTAAAATCCAGGAGTATGAATTAGACATTAAACCTACTAAATTGGTGAAAGGACAAGGCTTGGCAAAGTTTCTAATAGAATCGAATTTTCAAGCTCTAGGAATTAATCTGCTTGCACCTTTAGATGAAGTTGTTGATGAAACAAGTCAAAATAGCACAAAGTCAGCAATTAAATACAAATTTATCTACTATGATTGGTACAAGGATATTATTCACTACTTGTGCTTTTTCCCTTGTCCACCCTCGATAAATAGAAAAAAGTAAAAATATCTTAAACTCAAAGCTCAACATTATGTTATAATTGATGCTAAATTATATTGGAAGGATCCTGCTGGTATTTTGTTGTTGTGTTTAACAGAGGGGGGGTCAATGGAAGTTATCAAAGAACACCATGAAAGTTTGTGTGGAGGCCATTATAGCTAGAAAGTTACTGCTCATAAAATTCTAAAATCGGGTTTTTACTTGCCTTCCTTGTTTTTTGATGTATACAGAGTGGTTAGAAGCTTCCATAATGTCAATTGTTTGCAGAAAAGAAAAGGTTAGCTCCTTTACCTTTTCTCCCTATATTTTTTGAAGAACCCTTTAGACAATGGGGATTAGATTTCATTGGAGAAATCAATCCACCATCGAGTGGGCACTTCAAGTGGATTCTGACTGCCACTGATTATTTTACAAAGTGGGTGGAGGAAATACCTACCAGAAAAGAAAATGATCTGGTAGTAATGAAGTTTCTGGAAGAAAACATCTTCAGCAAGTTTGGATGTCCAATCAATATTGTAACAGACAATGCTCATGTATTCAACTCAGTCAGATTCATTAATTTTTGTCAAACATATAATGTCATTTTGTCTCACTCTACAGCATATCATCCTCAAGGGAATGGGCTAGTTAAATCTTCCAATAATAAATTGGTTAAGATTTTGAAGAAAACAATTAATGAGAATCAGAAGAACTGGGATTCAAAGTTGATATTTTCTCTCTGGGTAGTAAGAATGACTACTAGAAGATCTACTGGTAAGTCCCCTTATTAATTGGTATATGGTACTCAAGCTTTGTTTCCTACTTAGCTAGCTAGACCAGTAATTTCTTTTCTTCAAGAAGCACAAGAAGAACCTAATGCATTGATAAGAAGACTGAATAAGGTGATAGAATTGAGTGAGAGCATGAATAAAGTCAGGGAAAACTTGGTCACCTATCAAGAAAATACGAAGTCTATTTTTGATAGAAAATCAAAGGAGATTCTTTTTCAATTTGGAAATTTGGTATTAAGATGGGATACCAGAAGAGAAGAAAAAGGAAAGCATGGTAAGTTTGATCCTCTTTGGTATGGCCCATACAGTATTATTGAAGCAAGATCAAATAACACTTTCATGTTGGAGAAGCTTAATGGAGAAACGGTACAACTGCCTATGAATGGGCAGTATTTAAAACATTACTTCCAGCATTGAAGTTTTATGGTTCACCATTGTACATATTTAGTTTCCTTCATTTTACATTTTCCATCAAACAACATTTGACTCCATGACCGAAGTGAAGGCACTAATCTGCGGTTCTTAGTGTTTCATGGCAAAAAACACTATCCCCAAGTGGAGCCAGATGTTGTGGCTCATTTGCAATATCATTTATTTTTAATTTTAAAAAATAGAAAAAAATAGAAAATTATCAAAATATATGTTAAAGTATAAAGATTCATATACTTTGGCATAAAAATGTAATATTTGTTGCATCAAATTCTAAAGTTAATAGTTTAAGCTTTTGTGGAAGCGAGTCCCAACACACAGATTAAAAAGTGAGCATCTTATGGACTGGGATCCGATGATTTATCAAAAAGGGAATAAAAGTGTCAACCTGCGGGCACTTTCAGCGCGTGGATTAATGAGGAAGGTGCCTCCGCAGTTGACCCTGTTGACTACGGGGCCGATCCAGATCAACGGTCGAGATTCACTACGGGGGCATGAACCTGACGATCTCTTCATACCTTGAGATCTCCCACAGTGACGAATGAGGCCAGCTGGTGACAGATGTGATCCATGTCAAAGTACTTGTAACGGTCTTTTGGTGTGTCTCTTCAGCATTTAATTCTTAAGCCCTCCGCACCTATTTAAGATATATTTTCATTTTCCTAAGGTTATTGTTTTTAATTTGTGTTTGAAGCTGTGTCTACACTATGTCTTTCTTTGTTGTCCATCACCTAGTCGATTGTCTGTCACCCCAAGCTAAACTATGGCCAAGCCTCAATCCCTTTCAGGTTCTTCCAGTCACATTCCTCTCATGGACACTGAGATGGACATCAAGGATATCGTCTGTTCTCTAGACCACCTTTCATTTTATCAGCAGTTCTGCCTAAATGTTAAAACGTTTCCAATTTATACCGCCATGGTTAAAACTAGTGTGTTGTCTGCATGCATCCCAAGAACACACCTTTTTCCCAAATTTTTCTATTGGATAGTGTCTGTTATGTACCCTAGAAAATTTTTTGTAATGAATTGTCAAGGGGAAAATGTTCTACAAGTCTCAGCCCAATTAATTTGTCAAGCTCTGTGTTACCCTGAGTCAGAGTCGTATGTCCAATTTACTGATGATTCCTTGATGGCGCATGATGATAATCTTGCAGGTCAAGATTTTAACCAATTCATCTTTTTTCTGAAGCCAGATACACAACAGTTTGCATTTTATAATAAAGAATTCCCCATGGAGTTTTTTGATATAGAAGTTAGACCAGTGCTAAGGTGGATTGCAAAGATTTTGGGAAAGGAAGATGACAGTACAGTGGACAAATCAATTCTGGGAATGTTCGCCTTGATGATGAAGCTAGGAGTGGTGATGGATATTCCATATTATTGGCAAGAATCTGTAAACTCTCATCTCATGATCTTATCACTAACCGGTTCATTCAAGTTTCCTTCTCTTTTTATTTACCTCTTTTTATATCAGAATGTAGAAGAATTCATGCATCTGGAGTTAAATATAATGGATATGAATAAGAAGAGGCAGTCAGTAGTATTTTGGACAGACATAGTGAGGAAAGAACAGAATGAGTGTGGCTTGCCTGATTTTGCTAGTAATTTTATGTCTATTGCATATAAAATTTTGAATGAAATTTTTCCCCCTGCTTTCTACCAAAAGCTCAAGAGTTCTTGCAGTTGGGGACAAATTGTAATTTTGGTGATTGTTTTATCTTTGAATACTTTTCTAAAATTAGACTTTATGGAGCTGGTGTAGAACCTTATAGGCTTCATGTATTTTTGCCTATGAGATTATTCGCTTTGGAGTTCATTAGGAAAATTTTAAACGTGGATCAAATACACTTTGTGACTATGAAGAAAGGTCACATGTTTAATTTACCTATGACTATTGGTCCTTTTACAGCTAATATGAGACAAGCAATTTATGAAGCCTCTAATATGTTAGATGAAATGCACCTAATGTTAGGAGAGAAGTGGACTTATGACCCTCACAGTGTGATTTATAATAGGAGAGTTGAAAATGCATATTCAAAATTTATTCATGAAAGCAGACCTGATATAGAAAAAATGGCAAGTAAAGGTTTTGCAGGTTCGGTGAGCTCAAATGTACATATTCCTATCATATCAAAGAAGTCAAATAAGAGAGGTAAAGAATCAGTGATTGATTCGGAAGATGAAGAACAGAGGAATGAAAAGAGAACAAAGCTCAGTGAGGATTTTGTAGATGTTCAACCTGGTTTCTCATTACAATTGGGAGATGAGAAAAATGTCCCTGCTTCACCAAGGAGACATGAAAGCACTCAGGAACAAGTGCCGCTAATTAAACAAATGTTTGCCCATATTGCAGAAAGAAATCAGAAAATAAAGGCAAGCATGGAGGCTCAAGATGAGTACCAGATAACCCCAGATCAAACAAGACTTCTAACTGCAATGGATCTTGAAAAGGATCAATTTAATATTTCCCTTTCACATCCCTCTGATATGTCTATTGGTTCATCCAATAATTTCAATACTGTGAATCTAATTGTAGATGTGAAGGAAATTCCATTGCTTGAAAAAGTAAATCTACATATGCAAACAGGTCAACTGATTGTAAATGACCTAACCAAAACCAATGCAATGGCACTCAAGACTAAAAATATGCTTCGAAAAATGATCAAGAAATTGAAGTTAGAGAATGCAAATTCCAGGGCTTTGAAAATCCATAACAAAGAACTTAGAAAGAGTATTGTGAAGATTGGGGTAGATCCCAATGACAGTTCTATTGTACAGAAGCTTCTGCAAAGTGTTGAATTAGAAATCTCCATGCTGAAGAAAAAGTTGAAGTTTCCTATAGGATAACACTCCATGGAATCAGAGGTTGCAGAGGTAGAAAATGAGAAAAAAAAAACTTCTTTAGCAGCTTTTGCAAAAGGAAGAAGAAATCACCCAAATAAAAAAAAATGCTTTATCATTGTAGAATCACATTGAATCTCATACTTGTACTTTTTTTTCCATCTAGTAATGAAGATCCATTAGCACAAATATCTCAATTAACCACTGAATTGCAGATGGTAGAGAGAGATCGAAAAAAGTCACAAGATGATTTGGAAACAGCAACAAAGACTTTATAGAAATACGTAGGGAGAATTCAAGAATATAGAATACCGCTGCATTATTGGATGTCGAGATTAAAAATATCAAAGAAAAATTGAAGGGAAATATATCCCTAATACAGGCTAAGGATATCATCTGGAATGATATCATTGCAAAAGTGAAAGCAGTTTGGAGTTTTCTGATAATTGTTGCAGAGGAAAGAAGCATTATCAGGGATTTTGAAGAACAAGTCATGATTAAAAAGCAAAAGACAATTAATAGGGCTATTTCGGCAAGAATATTCATTGATTTCATTGATTCCAAAACAAATCAAGAATTGAAACAAAATGAAATTAAATACATGATTTTATATGATGTGAAAATTAAAAAGATGATTATCAAGAATGATTACAGGAATTCTACAAAAAATAAGTTGATCGAGCTTAAGGAAACAGTGAGCCAGTTTGATAATTCATTTGACAAAGTAGCAAGAGCAGGTTTGCCATCATGTTGGGGTCTTGGAGGTAGTATTTTATCATGGGATTCTTATGAACCCTTACTGGTGTTGGAAAAAAGTAAGGTAGACATTACTCATGAAAAGACCCAGGTTCTTAAAGGAGCAACAATGATCAATTTCCTTCAAAGACATTTTTAGTTGTTGTGGTTAGTGAAAATTTTATTTGCAGAGAGGCCATCATTCAACAGAATCACTGCTTTTAGTTGGAATATCACAAGCTGGTCCATTCACCTAAGACAAACATTGAGATATGGAAGAAATGCAGAGCCTGGATGGCAGATTTACCAAAGGACCCTTCGACTTCAAAGAATGAAAAACCAGTCAGTCAAGGAAATGCAGCAACATCATCATCAATTCACATTGAACAAATAGATTAGGATTTATATTTTATGTTATTTTACTCTTTTAAAGAGAATGTAATTGTAATAAGACATTTTGATGACATGTAATAGGTAGTTTACAAAGTCCTAAGTAGTTGAAGCAGTTAGGATTAGTTCCAGTAGTTACAAACAACTTTCTCTTGTATTTAAAGAGAAAAACAAGAAAGGAAAAGGTTCCAAGTTTTGGACCTTCAGACTGCAATTTTTGAACTCAAATTTCAAATGATTAATGAATGAAAAGCAAGATTCTGGAATTTGTTGATATCGATATGTCTTCCAGATTACATTATGTGTTTTATGTCTTTGAATAAATGAAGTAATGAAGCTACAGGTCTCTTTTTACTTGTGTGAATAAGAGTTAAACTTCTTAATAGGAAATCCTTCATTTTAACTATTCCTTGTCTTATAATTCTTCTGAAGTTTGAGGTGATATATTTTTTACATCAGCATATCAATTTGGGCTTCTTTTCTTCATGTTCTTCTGATCACTTCATTCTATATCAACAAATAATAACATTATGAGACATTCATTGGATTTGATCTTTGAGGGTTTAATGATAAACATATGAAGGTTATTAAACAAAGACCAATCTTTCTGTGACACATTTATATAAATGTCTTAAGCACTGATTCCTTATCACAACTAAGGGATTGTCTCTTAAGGTACAACATAATGTAAGGTAAAATAGAGGTCAACAATACTGGAATTGTGGCATATGAAAAATCAAGTGGTAGAGTACCCCTTAATTTGGCTCCCCAAGATCATGAAAGTAGCATGCCATACCTTGGATGTTTGTTAGCAACTATAACATCCATGAACACATTTTTAGCAGTAAACTAATCCAAAGAGACAACTAAGTCTTTCATAAGACCAAGGCATCAGACTCTACCAAAATAAAAAGAATAGAGGTCATGATAGGGTCGTTTTATGTCCAGGCCCAACTTATCCATGATGGCCTTCAACATTAAATTATGTGAGGCCTCGAAATAGAGCATGCATTATGGAGAATATAATCATGAATCCTCATGATGATATAAAAGGGAGGGACTTCACTATCTTCAAGATTTCCATCTACGGCTGGGCAAAATAGAAGTTCGAGATGGTTATCACTGACATTGACCATTTCTAACATGTGATATACTTTCAACATCTTGGGAATTTGAGATTTATATCTATCATTCTTTACAAGATTAGTGAGGGGAATAGAAAATTTTAACTTAGAAATTTCACTCTCTAAGCTAAAGAAGTTAGATTGTTTCTCTATCTCTTCTACAATAGTGTCCCTCTTTTCAGGCAGCTCTTTTGCTAAATATTCCTTCTTTTGTGCTTCCTTATCCTGATCTGATGTACTTGTATATGTCTCACTGTTCTTGCTATTATTTATTGCAGCAAGCTCCTTCTCCTTGTTTGGAATAACTTGGGAGGTTTGTTTGGGCTGCATATCTCTTTGCTAAGTTTTCCTCTTTTGAGTAGAAGCAATAGGAACATCTTGATTTCTCAAACTATACAGTCTCTGCATTGAGCTAAGAGAATTTAGGTACCTCCTTTGATATCCTTCAGATTGGACTATCATTCCATCATATTTTTTCAAGCACATATTCTTGGTAATTTGGCACACATGTTTCCTTTGTATACTCATCATTTTCTGTAAGGAAAATTGTTCCATGATATTTTTCAATGAAATGGTTCTCTTCAACAATATTATCTTCATATTCAGGTACTTGGGCATAGTTCTATTGTAATGGAGTGCAAATTTGTTGTTGAGCTTGTTGATCTGGAGCTCTCTGTTGTCTATGCTTAATCCTGAAGTGTGGTTGTTGTTGTTGTCCTCAGAAATTAGGATTATGGATTTGATTTTCTGACTGCCTTTCAGAAATGGAAATCTTGTCTACCATCTTCTCCACAGTTCTAATCAAACTATCCAACTTTTCTTCAGATGAGGATGATGGTTCTTCCTTAATTGCAACTCTCTTTTTAACTTTGCTTTTTTATTTCTTGATCAACAAATCGGATTCAACATTGACCACATTTTTATGCATTTTCTCCAAGGAGGTGGGGTTTCTTTCTTTAAGATGATATGAAATATCAAGGTTAAAGGCATCCAAACAGTGCAACAAGGCTAAATTAGGTGGAGGTTCGATATTGGCGGGAATGGAATTATACACCTTATTGAAGCGGGTAGTATAGTCTTGAACTAGTTCATTAGGGTGCCTTTTCAATGAGTTATAATCAGCCAATATTTGGACAGGATTTTTCTTTTACTCCCACTTAGTGAGGAAAATATATGTTAACTGCTGTGAATTCTACACTAAACTAGCTACCAAAGCTCTGAACCAATTTTTCACTTCCCCTGAGAAACTCTGAGAAATAATTCTCATCTTCACATCATCATTTTCTACCTCTTCTAAATCTATGAAATCTATTATTTTTTCAACGTGTTTCCTAGTTTTATCCTCAGTGATTTCATCAAAAAGAGGTATCCTATGTCCATAGTTTTTAGGTAAATTAGTGAGAAGGCCCGACAGAAATAATGGAGAAAATATGACCATAGTTGTTATGGGAGGTAGGCTTGTAGTCACAACAGTAAGTGCTGGTATGAGGGGTGGTTTTGTAGAAGGAAGTGTGGATGATGAAGAAACCACAGTGCGAGGGGATGTAGCAGCAGTGTGAGTAGATGTAGCTAAAAGAGGATCAATAGAAAATAGCTTATGTTCAGATTGTATGAAAGCCTTATCTGAGGTATATTAAAGATAGTTTGCTAGTTTTTGAAGCTTGTAAAATTGACTCCAAACCTTCCTATCAAAATTTGCTTCTCAATTGGATTGTACAGATGAGAAAATAGTTTCAAGCTTTAAAGGACCGAATACAATTTCAGATAGAGATGTTACTTCAGATAACCTTAAAGGATCAAATACTATTTTAGACAAAGCTGTTTCTGATTTGGATTTAAACAATGATAACTTAAACTTCAGATTAAAAGGAATATCTTCAAGTGAAAGAAATTATGAAGGAAAATATGTAGACCTTACCAAATTATATGAAATTAACTTAATCTATGAATTTTGAGGTATTTTTTATCTTATGAGTCTTTCCAGATCTTCAATGAGAGATGATGGATGTGGATCTAGATTTGATCCTGTATGCCTTTTAGGAGCCAGTGTTGACTTGTTTATGCACTTTGTCTCTCTGCAACTTGAATCAGTTTTTTTGGAAATGAGGTCCTCTCACTCACAGGCCTAGAATCCAATGAAAATATAATAATACACCAAGGGAAGATCTGTCACTTCTCTCCCCGACAACGACGCCACAAATGTTAGCCTCCACAATGTCCCAAGGATGAAAGGAAATCGATGGAGGTAACCTCGAACCAAGATTTTAGTTTGGTATCTAGCACTACCAAATGAGAGAGGGCTCTCTCTATGAAAAACACAGCCAAGGGTTTGACTGATGAAAGAGTAGATTATAGTCTAGATATATCAGCTCTAGGGTTTTGAAAGATTTACAGTTTTTCTGCTGGATCAGGGATGAAAGTCAAGTAAGTAGGTCAAAATATCAAATGTTATAGCTATAAGAGATAACGAAGAGCAAGGTAGCTATGATTCTGTGATGGATTTAAGAGTTTTTTGGTGTAGTGTAGGGTTTTAAAGAGCAATAAGATCTTAATGATCATGTGCACCATGAATTCATTAATCAAGAAGGAAAATTACACAAAATGACATTCCCAACAAAACAAAGCTTTCATGAAAAAATTCTACTTATAAATCTCTTTGGAAAATCACTGAAGAAGCAAGATATGGTAAGGAGACAAGCATATCATTCATATAAAACTATTACAGATAAAAAAAAATATCACAAACTCACAACACGATAATTCCTGAATAATAGCTGCAACTGGTCCTTTGATGTCCTGTATAAAAAGATGAGGTACAAGCTACAAAATTTTCACCCTATGATGTCCAACCATCAAAATGATTGAAAAATCCATACATATAGACTCGAAAATAGTTCCCCTCTCTCAGGGGTCAAATCCCTTAGTGTAGGAACAACTCACAAGATTCTCTCAACAAACCCTAATGTCTAGGGAGGTTTGAACAAACCCTCCAAATAGAGTTTACTAAGTTGCTCCTCATAAATGAGGTCAAACATTACATCAAAGAGACCATAATGAACCCAATTACATAATATTTAATTCACATCCACAATAAAAAAGAGAAATTATATAAATATACCAAGTTTCACTCAGAAACACCTCAAAAAAATGCAAAAAGGGAAAAGTGTCGCGCCTAGCTTGTGAGTGGCTTTTGGAGGCCATTCCATGCTCCAAGTCCACTTATGTAAGATGTTCTAGAAATATGAGGATTTATACTTGTAATTAGACACCTAAGGCAAGTCAAATGGACACTCCATGAGGATTAAAAATGGATTTTCCCATAGCTACTCCCAAAAGTGCAGCACCTATTTCAAAATAGTGGCAAAAAGTGTGTGTTTTGACCCATTTTTTGACCTTTTATCTCCACCAGTATAGGTCAATATCTACTCAGTCATATCAACTTTTTGGCGTTTGGATGCTCGAGGAAAAATCACAGTGCCAAGGCATTGCGCTTTTGGTTGTTCAATAATTTCAAAATTAGCCAAAAGACAAAAAAACAAAAGTTTCCAAAAAATCTTCGAAATTTCACCAAAATGGTGCCATGAAATCCTGTGATGATGTGTCATTCTATGAGAGAGGATTCAACAAGTAAATCGAACTTATCCTTTAGTTTTTTCCTTATTAGTTTTTCCTTGAGTTTTTTCTTCAACTGCTTGATTCTAACCTGAGAGAAGTGATTTCTTATGTAGTAATCCATGGCCATGTGTCTTTGCAGGTTGTTGTTCCTATTTTCCTTCTTGAGAATAATTTCCATGTGAAAATTCACTCTATCAAGCCATCCTAACTTTTCTTTTTCAATTTCTACCAAGATGAGCTCATCAACTATCATTTTAGTTCTTGGTGGAGATTCTTCTTTCTGTTTCTCAAGTGCCCTCTTGAGGGCTCTTGTCCTTGGTCTCTTTCTTTTAACCTACTCTTCCTGATCATCTAAATCCTCAATCTCAATCACTCCCTTACCCTTTACATCTTCTTTTCTCAAATCAACCTTACAATTATTCAAGAGTAGTTGATTTACCTTTAATTGCATATTATCTTGCTACAATAATGACATCACAAACTTGGCCTTTGAAAAGCTCTCTTTAAGTTCTATGATCTCAACATCCTTCTCCATGATGATTTGTTCCAGTGTCTTGTTCTCTTCATTCACCACCAAGTTTTCCATGTCAGTTTCAAGATGGAATGGCTTCTCGTCCTACAATGGTGCTTCATAGTGTGATGATGATCCATGTTCAGCTAATGTAGGCTTCGCCATTTCGACAATATTTGGAGAAAACACAAGCATATTACCTCTTACATAAGTTTGTGTCATCTCTGCCCTAGGAACTCTTTTGGTAGGTTTTCTTGAGGAAGCAACCTCTTGATATGCTGGTGAAGCCAAGGTTGTAGAGTGATTACTAGATTGAGCTAGAGAAGGAAAAAGAGAATTGGAATATACAAAACCCTCCCATGATAAATTGATCTGTGATAGTTGATGGAAAACCAAGACCTTCACCAAGACATGGTAAAAAAAACTAGCATGATGATTGTCTCCCATTCTCCTTACCTTCTATGCCATCTTTACCATCCTCTTGTAATGGTAATGAGGTAAGTTTAGGGTTTTCACACCAGTAAAAGGCATCAAGAGTCTCATGTGATACTAATATATCCTTAAGTATCTATGCTCACATGTGTAGTACCTCATGATCAATTTCATGAGAGGGCATATTTTTCCATCAAATGCTTAAATTGAAAGATATGTTTAGGAGATGCTTTGTGTGTTGGGTTCAACTACATTTTGTAGTTGTCAAGGTCTAAGTCTATGCTATTGAACTAGTTTTATCCATTGTTTGGAATCCCTCTGGTTGATGCAATGATATATGTGGAAAGAGTGAACACCACCCTTTAAATTTTCACCTTGTCTCTCCTCAATCTAGTGGAAAAAGTACTAGTGAGTTTATCATGAAAAAACAATTCCTCCACCTTTTGGAAAAATTCAAGGCAACCAACATCTTCAAATGATTTTTTGAGGAAGGGTGAAGACATGACCTCATTTTCTAAAGTGGGCTCATACCTGCTGATCTGACATCCCTTGTGTATTTTTTTCTCAGTGGTTTTAAAATCCATGCTGGACTTAGCTCATTGGGATAGGGAATTAGAGCTCTAATGAAGGGAAAAACAGGGGATTCGGGTAAATTTTGGGAATGAAGGGAGATGAAGGGATTTATGGCTTCCTAAATTTTTGAGAAAATTTAGGGGGGTAGGGAGAGATGTGTTGAGCTACCTTTTTGTCCAAATTTTTATGATTTTTATCAAATGATTATATGCTTGTGACTAGTGTTTTTAATCATTATTATCTTATTAAGCTGATAGTTAGAGGCATTCATAGGCAATAGTTATTAAATTATGAATTATTCTTTTTAATTAATTTGAAGGGTATTTTTGTGTAAATTTCATTAATAATATGTTGTCTTGGCAGTAGGAGAGTAAGTTATGTACCAGCACCAATAGTGTAGGAATGCTTCTTGAAACGTATTTAAGTACTGATTCATCTCATACACACAAGTAGCAGCTCAAATTCAATGTTTGATATTGAAGAACTACATTCTGCACCTTTTGACGAGCCTCAAGATGGGATTGTGCGTAGACACTGCTGAACAAAACCCACACAATGTGATTTTTTTTATGTTTTCTAATGTAGCTCATGTACCTGGAAGTAGCAGCTATGTTATGTGAAGCTCTCATCGATTACATGGACTGCATGTAACTATCGGACTTCTCAATCTTTGATGCTTGAAGACTTGGCTCTTCTCAAAGTTTCAAATTTATAAGTCTTCCTGGAAACCTAGACCAAGAATAAGTTTTTTGGTTTAGAAATACAATCCAAACACACTACATTGGGTTCTCCAAAATTTATATCATTTCACAACAAGAAAAACATTGAATCAACCTCATCATCAACAATGGAAGATGAACCTGGAATCATTGTTAGTGTAATACTGAAGACAATTGATCATGCAAAGAATCTAAATGATAATGGAGGCCCTGCTCCTGAAACTGAACATGATGTATCTTTGAGAGAAAATGATTCACATATTTTTAAAGAATATTCAAGTCCCTCTCCATGCATTGCAGTTATAGGAACCACTAGTGAACTAGCTAGAAAAAAGATATTTCCTACATTATTTGCACTTTATTACAGTGGATGCCTTCCATAGAATGTTGGGATACTTGGTTATTTAAGAAGTCATTTAACAGATGAAAAATTATGATATATCATTGCAAGGAATTTAACATGTAGAATAGATCATCAAGAAAATTGTGGTGAGAAAATTGGTACGTTCGTCAAGAGGAATTTTTATCTATTTCTAGGTTATGAGAACTATGAAGGAATGGAAAGGCTTGATTCAAAAATGAGCCAATTAGAGTCTGGAGGAAAAAACGTTGTGGATACCAGGAAGATTGGAGTCTTGCTGGATAGTTTGTAGAATTCACCCTACTCTATATACGCTCTACCACCACCACGAGCTCCACCCCTAAATCTGGTTGTTGATATGATAACTCCAAAGGGAAATAGTAAGATCATCCCTTCTCAACTACAAGCATCAACACTACAGTGGAAACATCGCTCTTATCATCCATAGCCACAATTACAACAACCACAAGCACGATTTGGCATAATGCAAACCTCCTTTTCCTGTGGCTATATGACTTGCGTATGCTATGGGTTTTTCTTAATGCTCAGAACTATAGAGGACACCTGAAAGGTCATAAAAAGCAATATTTTCACCGTGATGAATTCGTCCATTGCAGAAAACACAATAAAGAATGAAGGTTCAGGTTGAGAACCAAAGAGGAAAGTTGCATTTATCACGATGCTTGTAATTCGAGTTGGGAATGTGCTGATCTGATTTATGAAAAAATCACTTGTTAAGAGGATGAGGAGAGAGTGAGACGCAAAGCGCATAGAGGATGTTGGAATGTTGCTGCCTGTGCTGGGTGCATTTCTTGTGTATGCTTTGGCTGTAGCATTTGCCACTTTTTCGACTTCACTTTTCATACATGTGATGACTTTATTTCAAACACAAAAATATAATGAATTATTCTCTCCTGGTGTTTGGAAATATTTCATTAGCGATGATCGTTGTATTTTGTTCCAAACTTAGCCAAATCGGATTTTCTAGTTTCAAGCCCAATTTGTTTTAACAAACAATGCTAAAATTATAAGCACACATATGAGAAATCAGGGGAAGCGTTGCTGTTATAAAATAGAGGGTTGCACACTAAGAAAGGGATTCATTCTCAGATCCATATCCGACATCGAATTTGCAGATCAGAGGACAAGAGATTGTAATGGGAGATAGCTGGTAAAATGTTAGAATCGTTTTTGTCTGTGACTGATGTCAATCGATTTCCAAACATTGTTTCAAAAATATATATGATCGCCTTTAAATTGTAAGAAAAATTGTTTTTTCCATGGTTAATTATGAATTCTGTGTTTGATGTTTTAAATCCTTCTTCCATTTTTGTAAGTCAGCTTACTCCGGGCTTGGGAGGGCCCACCACCTCTAGAGATAAGCTTAATCAAATAGTTCAGATAGCTATATTACATAATTTAAGGATTGATCTCCAATTTTAAAGACCTTTGATTTGTTTTATAACCTGAGTTCACATTTTAACATAGACCCATGCTCTCTTTCTCTACTTGATTCGCATTTACTCATATTTATAATTGGAGCATCCACGATATAGGAATATAATTATTTCTGAGTTTAATCTATGGTGTGGATTTGAATATGAATATATGGTTTGAAAGGTTCTGATTGTAATTGAAAATGAATTTGTGTTTGGTAGCTATAACTATCATGTTATTCATTTGAATTGTGTGATTTATCTCCAGAATTACGATTATTTAATTCAATTCAATTCCAAGAAGTATCATTTAATTCAAGCAGTGTGATTTAATACAAGGCATCGATTTGAGTTATTAAATTATCATAGGATAATTTAGATCAATTCTCGCATAATAGAATAAGTTTGATTCCCATTTCTATTACTAATTTCAAGCATTGAACTCTGTGATCTATATTCCCAAGATGATTTGATTTTTCACATTGCTCTAGGTTGTTTGAAGATGGCTAATTTTAGGATAAACTAGACTTCCATTTTAAAGCCAATAGATCAGGATTTGATATCAAAATTACATTTTAGGTTTCTTATCATATTTTTTTACAAGTAAATAGATGCTTGGTCTCTTTAATAGCTAGAAGTTTTGCTTAAGATTTGTAGTTGGAATGAATGTCATTAAGCCTTTGGTTTCAATAAGATTGTCTTTCGATTTCAAATAATTAGAATAAGGATTGAGTATGAGATGAGTGCTAATTTACTTAACTAGAGTATTTTTATCATTTTGTACTTAACGACCATTATTAAGGAAAATTATATACTTTGAGCATTTAACTGAACCAAAAACAAAGTAAAACTTGTGTTTATGGCTCCCGTATTGAAAATTAAATATTAAGAGCTTTAATTCACAAATTAAAACTCTCAACATTTTGGCGCCGATGCCGGGGAGTTTTATTTTGGTTCAGGCAAGAATTTTATTACAGACTTTCAAGGGTATTGCAGGGCAGTCAGAGGGCGGAGAGAGTACGATAAGACATGAGTGAAGAGACACGCATCCACTATGGTGGGATTTCTCTAAAGCCTAATCACTTTTGCTTATCTTTGAACTTTTATTTCCTTTCCTTTATGCGTAGAAGAAGAACCAGGCTTTAGACATTTAATTTCCAATTTTTTTTTGTTTTCAATAGATTAAATAGTACTTCGATCTGACATTTTTACCAACATGTCATTCCCTTCCTTTTATGCATATTTTCATTTTTATGAAAGTTTGGTGATCTTTATTTTCAACTGATAGTTTTTAAATTCATTTATCTTCAAATTCCAATATTTAACGTTATATCATTTTTTGGGTGTTGTAAGAACCCCCATTACTAATATGTGTGTGGAAACATGGACTATCAATCAACCAGATGGACTTGGAAATGATAACAAGTATGAAGGACCTATCTCAAGCCGGCCTAGCAGTTGCTAGGATCTTGATCTCTACCTCTCAGGAACAAAACTTCTTAACAATAGTGAAGAACTTGTCCATTTCTCCAACACCACAAGAGGATTTGGAAGTCTCTTTTGATTTCCCTTACCAATCATCTAAGGAGACGAATGAATCATGCACTATAATCAATGGAGAACATCCACTGGAACTTGAGATCGAGGAGTTCTTGACATGTCTATCAACAGATCTGGAATGTAATCAAAAGAATACTCACCCTAAGGAGGAAAATCGGCATGACATGGAAGAAGAGGATGTGCATCATGGGCCAAATCAAGAAATGGATCAAGACCACCATGATTACATCCAACATTGGTTCCGATCAATGACTCAAGCAGGGCAGAATTATCCTCTTCTAAATCTCTTATTGTCATATCATTTATATTTGTTGGTTTTTTATGCTCATGCACACTTCCAAGTTTTTATGTTAAATCTGAGCATGAATATATATTTGCACCTGATCCGTACATGGCCGCATTGGAAGTACTCCTATACTTAAAAATGAGTCTTCTGCTTTTCAGGGTAGAGTAGGGTAGAAGAATAAATTAATGCTATGAATAAAAGATGTTACAATAACGCTATTAGGTTTTTGATTTTTAAAGTATGGCCACTGAAACTGCTTTTGATACACCTTAGTTGTTAACACACACATTTGTGACAAATATTTTTTAGTATGATTCACTCTAATACTTCATTATTTTGCAAAATTAACCATGATTAATCATTCTAATAAGTTGTCATCTGAGATATATATTTTCAGTTTCCCTTAGAGGTACTATTGGAGAACCCCCTATGGTGGACCACTCTTGTAAAGTTCATAATGAGCTATTCATGAGAACACTAGCATTATTAACTCAAGGAATCTTTCAGTCATTATCTGGGATATTTTCAATAAGTCTTTAGGGTAGAGGAACTAGCCAGTAATGATTAGTCATTAAAAAAAATTTCATGTCATCCCGTACTCTTAAGGAGTAGACCTGTCTCCCCACTTATTAAGTAACATTTAAGGTTAATCATAATTAGAGCTTACAAAATATTTAGAGGATAGGAGGTCTTGTAATAAGCCGACCTACCACAATCATGGGACCTAATATGCATGACATTACTGCTGCTGGTCACCAAGCTAGAGTAATGGATTTCAGCCAAAAAGCTGGAAGATAGGAGGTCTCATCACAAGCCGACTTTTCCATCCATGTTACTTCTTGCGAGTGGCACTGCCATCAACTGGTTACCAAGCCAGGACAGTGGCCACGATCTAAAAGTCAAATAAGCTAACTCTGAATCTATATCTAGTAAGTGGGACATGGGCATTTCGTTGGGTTAAAATACATCCCTACCGAGGTTATGGACACTCGCGGGTAGTAGGGCCATGTTTGTGGTATTAAATTTAATTTCATAATATGATTTGCTTGATTATCCATCTCTTTCCCTGAAACTCATCATTTTATTTCTTGGACAATGGTTTTAGGAAGATTTGGACATGATGCTTTGAGTTTTATTTTTCAAAAAATTGGAATCTTTAATGGTGTGGTACCCATAGTGAAGGTAATTCTTTGTACTAATTAAGAAGAAATTTAGTTTTCATGTAGATGACAACACAATTTATAGTGTTTAATGAAGAGGTTGTTGTTGGTCTAGGAAGTGTCATATTTCTCTATTTTTATTTCCCTTTTCTAGCATCATAACTCACTTCAATTTTTCATGGTATCTAGAGTGATGAATTACTCAGTGATGACTACTCACAAGGTGTTGATTGAAAACCATGTGTATTGATTGTGATTGCCTCTAAATATGTGCTACATAGTCTAGGTACAAGATTCCTATGGTAGTAGTCTTCTTGAAATCACACCTTTTCAACAAAAAACTTGATTTTTATCACAAGACTCTGGATAGAAACAAAATAGGGAGTTCATTTGAGACAAGACAACATGTATGTGCAATACTCTTTTCTTTATGATGATTGCTTATGTACATGATCTTGATAATTTCATTAAAATTGTAACATTTTCTTAGATGGCATTGTAGTAGTTATGTTGCAGGCTAATGAATGTTTTAAATGACAGGCATCTTTATATTTCCTTGCTGAATTTTTTATGACACTCTTATCACAAAGCATATTCTGATCTTCAAACAATTCTCCTGCCTTCTTTCATAGTTTTACAGTTTAAAGGTTTGGCTTGCATGAGGACGTGCAAGAAGATCAGTGTGGGGGGATGTTGAGCTGCCTTTTTGTCCAAATTTTTACGATTTTTATCAAATGATTTATGCATTTTTAATCGTTATTATCTTATTAAGCTGATAGTTAGAGGAAATTAGAGGAAATAGTTATTAAATTATGAACTCTTCTTGTTAATTAATTTGAAGAGTATTTTGTGTAAATTTCATTAATAATATGTCGTCTTCGTGGCAGGAGAATAAGTTATGTACTAGCACCAGTAATGCAAGAATGTATGGATTCATCTCATGCACAGAGGCAGCAGCTTGAATTCAATGTCGGAGACTGAAGAACTACATTATGCACCATTTGACGCGTCTCAAGATGGGATTGTGCACAAATATTGCTAAACAACACCCACACAATGTCATTTTTTTTATGTTTTCTAGTTCAGTACATGTACTAGGATGTAGTAGTTCTGTTATGTGCAGCTCGACTACATGTAACTATCGAGCTGCTCAATCTTTGCTACTTGAAGACTTTTCTCTTTTCAAAGTTCCAAATTTATAAGTCTTCCTGGAAACCTAGAACAAGAAATAATTTTGCAGGTTTAGAAATACAATCCAAACACACTACATCGAGTTCTCCATAGTCTGTATCATTACACAACAAGCAAAAGGTTGAATTATCCTCATCATCAATAATGGAATATGAACCTGGAATCACCATCAGTTTAAGACCAAAGAAAACTTATCATGCAAATAATATAAATGATATTGGAGGACCTTCTCCTAAAACTAAACATGATATATCTTTGAGAGAAAAGGATTCACAGATTTTTAAAGAATCTCCGGGTCTCTCTCCATGCATTACAGTTATAGGAACCACTGGTGAACTAGATATAAACAAGATATTTCCTGCATTGTTTTCACTTTATTACAATGGATGCCTTCCTAAGAATGTTGGGATATTTTGTTATTCAAGAATTAATTTAACAGATGAAGACTTATGATCTATCATTACAAGGAATTTAACATGTAGAATAGATCATCACGAAAATTGTGGTGAGAAAATGGATGTGTTCCTCGGGAGAACTTTCTATCTGTTTGGAGGTTATGATAACTGTGAAGGAAATGGAAAGGCTTGATTCATAAATGTGACAATGAGAGTCCAGAGGAAATAGCGTTGTGGATACCAGGATGATTGGAGTCTTGTTGGATAGTTTGTAGAACGCACCCTACTCTATATACACTTTTCCACCACCACGAGCTCCACCCATAAATTTGGTTTTTGATATGATAACTCCAAAGGGCAATAGTAACACAAGGCCTTCTTAACTACAAGAATAAAAAATACAGTGGAAACATCGCTCTTATCATCCGCAACCACAAACATGATTTTACATAATGCTCGAAACCATAGAGGCCACTTGAAAGGTCATAAAAATAAATCTTGTCACCATGATGAATTCATCCATTGTAGAAAACACTATAAAGAATGGATATTTAGATTGAGAACCAAAGAGGATGGCCGCATTTATCATGATTCTTGTAATCCGAGTTGGGAATGCACTGATCAACCTTATGAAAAAATTACTTGTCAAGAGGATGAGGAGAGAGTGAGCCGCAAAGCACACATAGGATGTCTGAATGTTGCTTCCTGTGCTAGGTGCACTTCTTGTGTATGCTTTGGATGTAGCATTTGCCACTTTTTTTACTGCACTTGTAAGGCGTGTGTTGAATTCATGTAAAATAGAAAAACATAATGAATTATTCTCTCCTAGCATTTGGAAATATTTCATTAGCATTGATTGTTGTATTTTATTCCAAACTTAGCCAAATTGTATTTTATAGTTTCAAGCCAAATTTGTTTTAACAAATAGTGCTAAAATTATAAGCATAGATCCGAGCAATGAGGGGCAGCGCTACTGCTATAAAATAGAGGGTTGCGCACTGAGAAAGGGAGCAATTCTCAGATCCAGATCCGGCATCAATTTTTCAGAGCGAAGGAAAAAAAATTATAATGGGAGCTAGCTGGTAAAAAGTTAGAATCATTGTTGTCTTTGACTTATGTCAATCGATTTCCAAATGTTTTTTTAAAAATATATATGATCACCTTCAAGTTGTGAGAAGAATCGTTGCTGCCATGGTTAATTACAAATTCTATATTTGATGTTTTAAATCCTTCTTCCATTACAGTAAGTCATCTTACTCCAGGCATGGGAGGGCCCACCACCTCTAGATATAAGCTTAATCAAATAGTTCAGATAACTAGATTAAATAATTTAAGGATTTCTCTCATATGCTAAAGATCTCTTATTTGTTTGATAACCCAAGTTCACATTTTAACACAGAGCCAAGCTCTGTTTCTCTACTTGAGTCACATTTACTCATATTTATAATTGGAGCATCCATGATATAGGAATATAATGATTTTTGAGTTTAATATATGGTGTGGATTTGAATATGAATGTATGGTTTGAAATATACTGATTGTAATTCCAAATAAATTTGTGTTTGGTAGCAATAGGTTTCATGTTCTTCATTCGAATTGTGTGATTTATATAAAGCATTATGATTATTTAATTCAAGCCAATTACAAGTAGTATCATTTAATTCAAGAAGTTTTATTTAATTCAAAGCATCGATTTGAGTTATTAAATTATCATAGGATAATTTAGATTCATTCTCATGATGAATATAATAAGTTTGATTCACCTAGTATTTAATTTTAAGCATTGAACTGATGATATATATTCGTATTGATTTGATTATTGATATTTCACATTGCTCTAGGTTATTTAAAGATGGGCGGATTTAGGAAAACCAGACTTCCATTTTAAAGAAAATAGATCAAGATTTGATCTTAGAATTAGAGTTTATCTTTCTTATCATATTTCAAGTTATAAGTTAATTAGATGCTTAATCTCTTTATAACTAGAATTTTTGATTTAATATTTGTAGTTGGAGTGAATTCTACTATGTCTCTTTGGTTTCAATAAGATTGTATTTCAAACAATGCAGAGAATTAAAATAAGGATTGAGTATGAGATAAGTGTTAATTTACTTAATTAGAGTGTTTTTATCATTCCTTACTTAATGACAATTATTAAGGAAACTAATATACTGTCACCATTAATCTGAACCAAAAAAAAAGTACAACTCGTGTTTATGAATCCCGGATTGAAAATTAAATATTAAGATATTTAATTCCCTAATTAAAACTCTCAAAAATATGTTATGGAGGAGGGGAAAGTGAAAATTGAGGGAATGGATGAGGGGAAGGTGTCCAAGGAGGGAAAAATCAGTCCTAACCTAGAAATGTTTAGTCTACGCTAGGGTTTGTAGAAAAATAGGGAAAATAAGGAGTAGGGGGTGGGGAAAATGATTATGTAAGTGTGTAATAGGTAGCGGAAGGTGAGGGAGCTCTAATATGATGGTTTATTTCAAAAATTTATCAATATGAACATGAAACCAAGTAAATGAACTAGAAACCCTAGAAGAGGGAATTTCTCCGTCAAATCACAAAATGAAGACACAAGAAATGTTTTGGAGGGCCCACTTATATATTAATGATACAATGGAGCTATTGGCTAATGAATAAACCATTTCAAATTATGATTTGTTCTGAAATGGAGAAATCACAACGCTAAAGAGAAAGCATAGTGCATGCGCAACACCATCACAACGAATGTGCAACACAGTGGAGGAATGAACACTCTTAGGAGCTGAAACTTATTCTCTGAGAGTGAAAGTTAGTTTTCTTGGTGGAGAGAGGTTTCTTGAGGATTTAATGAGCAAATGAAAACACTTTTGGGTATTTTGTAGCTTTGGAAATCACTTTTTCACTTTTGGTGGTCAAGAGGCCCCACCAAGTATTTTCACTTTTGACTTGAAACTTTGCAGCTTCAGAACATTTGAGAAACATATTCCATTCATATTTGACATGAAAGTATACTTAAAAATCTTTATTTGAACATTTTACAATATTGCTACTCCTTCAATGCTTGATTTATTGGTGAAATGACGGATTTTTTATGATTTTGACCCTAAGACCTAATGGTGACACTTCATGAAATGAGTTGAATCATGACCTTGGTGGTGTGAATCATTTTATAATGGAGAAAATTTAGTGGCAACTCATCCAACTAAATGATGGCAATGAGCAAAACATGATTTTTTTCAAAGGAGTAGTAACACACCTAGACACACTAGCCAATGACCAAATTTTTATTTGAAGACCTACTGAAACAATAAAAATTGACTTAAGACCCTAAAAAAAACTTTTAAGAGCATATTTGATCACTGGTGACTAGAAGAACTGGTAGAAAGTAACATAAAATAGAATAACTCTTGTTGGAACTTCTAGTTACTTAGCATTACCATCCACAACTGAATCTTAAATGTGAATCAAGCAAGCAATGATGCATGTTGGGTTAAGGAAATGAATGAAGAACTTGAACAAATAAAAAATAACCATACACGAGAATTAGTACCAAAACCTCATGATACAAATTTAATTGGGAAAAAATGGGTGTTCAAGAACAAAGTTAATGAAAATGGAGAAGTAATTAGAAACAAAGCAAGACTTGTATGAAAGGCTATGCTCAATAGGAAGGGATAGAATTTGAAGAAAAATTCTCACCTATAGCTAGACTTGATTCCATAAGAATGTTTATTTCATTTTCAAGATTTCATAACTTTAAATTATATCAAATGGATGTTAAATCTACATTTTTAAATGGGGATCTAGAAGAAGAATTTTATATTAAACAATCTGAAGGCTTCATTCTAGGCAATGATAAAATATTGTTTGAAAAATTAAGAAGTAACTTTATGGGTTAAAATAATATCCTCATAGATATCAACCTATATATAAAATTTGATTCATACAGACTTTTGATAGTTGGTGTTTATGCAGATAACATCATATTTGGCAGTAATGTAAAATCTTTGAATCAAGAAATTTCTTCAGTTATGCAACAAGAATTTGAGATGTCCCTACATGGTGAACTAACATAATTTCATAGTCTTCAAGTTCAAAATAATAATAATAATAATATATTTCTTTCTCAAATGAAGTACCTCAGCAGATTCTGAAGAAATATGGAATGTAATATTGCAAGCTTGTATGCACACCGATTGTAACAGGATGTAATACTAGTCAAAATGATGATTCTCCTTTAGTTATTCAACCAAAATATAGATCTATGATTGAAATTATTTTCTACCATACAAGCACAAGACCATATATTATGCATGTAGTTGGAATTGTTGAACAATTTCAAGCAAATCCTAAGGAAACTCATCTTCAAGCAGTTAAGAGAATATTCAAGTATCTACAAGGAACTCAATATTTTGTTCTATGGTATCCCAAAAATACATACTTTTCAATTCATTCTTACACAAATGAAGACTAGGAAGGTAATATTGATGATGGCAAGAGTACTAGCAGAAAATCATTTTATTTGGGACCCCGCTTGGTTTCATGGTTCAACAAGAAATAAAGCTCCATCAATTTATCTACTACTAAGGAAGAATATGTTTCTATTAAATCTTGTTGTACACAACTTCTATGGCTGATCCAAACATTGCAATATATAATTCACTTGTCCTCAACATGTACCTATTCTAAGTATCTCTAAGAATCCTATCATGTAATAAAAACCAAGCACATTACAATCAAATATCATTTTCTGAGAGAGCAGGTGCTTGAACAAAAGGTAAAATTGGAGTATGTTCTTTCAAAGGAAAAATTCAAAAATATATTTGAATACCACTTCCATGTGATTCCTTTGAATATCTCAGCCATAAACTAGGGATGATACATGCTTCATTGTTCTGCTAATTTTTCTAACAATTATGCTATGTTCAGGGGGAGTTGTGTCTGGAAATTACTACAATCTAATTTGTGTACATGGATGGTGTAAATGAAAATCATGTATATACATGTCTTCCGAGTTAGACATATGCGTATACATCTCAATTATGGATAAAAAATGGCACAGATTCAGGGGGAGCCTCCTATATGCATTCATCATTTCATGTTTTTTCTTCTGTTTTTTACATTGGTTTGTTGTAGTCTGATTGGTTCAAGGGGAGCAACTATTATCCCTTGTTGGAAATATTGTTTCATAAGCATGTATTGTTGCATATTTTTTATAATAACTGGATATTTATATTGTTACTATGAGGAGGATGTGTCCTCTATGGTCGTTATTGATGATTTTTTGTTGAGTGCTGAAGTGACGCTTGGAATAATTACATACTTCGTTGATCTGTATATGCATATGCTTAAGGTTTGTGAAATGTTGCAAGTGAATCAAGTAGGTTTTAAGCCTCTTTTGTGAAATTATTAAACACATAAACATGATTCAAACTATTTTTTGGTAGAAAAATACAAGAAAATATCACCATAACAATAAACACACAACAAGAATTGATGAAGGAGTTCACCCCTCCTGGGCTACGTCTCCTGGTCCAACTTCCAATGGTTGTGCCTCTTTAATTATGCACAAAAAATGTTGTTTTAATATAATTATAGTGCTCAAATGGCTTCAATACCTACTCCAATAGCTTTTGAGATATGAAAATCCTCTGTCTATCCTCTTTCTGCTCCCAAAAAGGATAAAAACTGAAGAATTTATGGTCCTTACAAGTTTTCCAGCAATTCGTCCCACAATTTTTCCTTGCCTGCAAACCGCCCTACAATTTCTCCCCAAAAATCGATAACAGAGTGACATTTTTGCGAAGGCGGCGCAAATCATGGGACACTTGATTTTCCCTCTAACGGCTAAAGGCTGAATATTTAATTAATATTTACAAAGAGCCATATTCAAACTTAAATATACATTTTAAACAATATGTATTAAGAAGTAATGATGTAGTGTTTTGGTAGGGGATCAATTTTGGTGCATAGACGTCACAGGTTCAAGTCTATTAGAGTGCATTCCGCCTACACCCAAAATTTTAGTGGCCACTAAGGTTCCACATGGCAGCCTCTAACTGGGCCATGTGGCAGCCTGCGGTTGGTCCACATCATTACCCCACAAACCAATAAAAATTTTCCTTGTCAACCCAATGATAAAATGCCACTTGTCACGCTATGATTGGCTTGTGTAGTCCAACCATTCTTCCAAATCAACAGGCCTAGTCAGCATGCCATGTCAACAGTACGGACTACTGACTAGGAAGCCCTACACAAAATTTTCCCAAAATTCACATGTTTGAAAAATAGATCAGAACTTGTTTTTGGAGAATAAAGTGTCGGTTTTGTGTGAAACAAATTACGCTGGATTCAAAATGATGAGATCTACACAATCGTTTAGGTTCCAAACCATTCCAATAACTTTCATTTTTTAGCATATTTTTGAGCACCAGATCACTCCTCCCCACTAGAAGCTTTTTCACCTCTAAAAGCTCTTTATCTCTCAGTAAATAGATGAGGGCTCAACTCTCTCACCCTTCTAGTCTTCATCCCTGAAAATTACTTGAATGTGACAATTTGAGCCCTTCATGAAAACTAATCTTTTCCCTTGATTTTGGAGACCCTATCTTGTTGTTGTAGATACCATCTTGCTACAATTTCCTAGAATTTACAGAACAACAAACTTTCCTTGAAGAAACAAACATGTTCCCTCCTTGGTCGTCAATAAAATAGAACTTGAAAAACTTCAATTTCTTCTCATCTTGAACATTGTTGACACAATGATGTTTAGCTTCTCTCGCCTTGTGCTTGGCTCAAATCTTGATCAAATGTGATCGCCATTGCCATGCAACATCCCATTTAAAATAAAATACATTGTGAAAACCACAAGAATAAAATTTGAACCCAATTCCCTCTTTGTCAAATTTCTTTGGTGCTTGATCTTTGACCTTTGCACTGGCTTCTTTTTCACATCACTACTCAACAATGATGCATGTTGCTGCAATTTTACCTCATCTTGTTGACCTCTTTTTGGAGGAAACATGTTAGAATCTGGAAACATATATCACACCCATTAGAAACCTCAACTAAATCATATTTTTCATTCAATTCATCTCCTTGAAAATCCTCATTCACAACATCTTCATGCTTGAAAATTAACAAAGAAATTTTTTTACTAGCATTCACAATTCTCTTCATTTTTCCAGCATGCTTAAGAGACAAATTCATCTTCTTACTATGCACTCTAACAATGTACTCAATCCCATTCTTGAACAAGTGATACTTATTCTTATGGCGATGAAATATTTCTCTCCTATCATAAATATATGGCCTACCCAAAACAATACCAAAAATATCAAGCAGAACAACATCAAGTTCAACTTCATCAAGAAATTTTGCAGTGATTGCAAATCTAAGTATGCACTTCCTCGTCACATGAAAATTTTCTTTCTTAAATATCCAAACTAAAGGATAAGGTCTTGGATGAGGAATGGTATCTAAATTCAACTTCTTGACTAAGGCTTCAAAAATAATATTTTCTTGTGAATTTCTATCAAATAGGGTGTCAATATTGGTATGCATTGAAATGACTCTAACATGGAAAAGCTCAATTTTGGTTTCGTCATTTCGAGTACTATTGAGGCAGCTTGAAGAAATAGTACTCACAATTTCCTTACCTTTCAAACCAATTGAGGTAATATTTGTTTCATCTCCGGAATTAGAACCCAAATCATGTGTTATTGTTGTAGTTGTATTCTCCTTATCCTTGTTTTTAAGCTTGTTGGGTCTCAACTCTGGATGAATCTTCTAGCAATGATATTCATCATGCCCATCTTTGGAAAAATGTTTGCATGTGATTTTTTATTTCTCCATATTGATGGAAGCATTATTATTACCTTTACCCTTGAACTTACCCTTTCCTTTCTCTTCAGACTAAAATGTATTCTCACTTGTCTCATCTAAAACATGTTTCCCTCTAGCCTCTAGATGTGTGGCCTATACACATACTCCATCTAAATTTTAAGGATTAAACATGAGAGTAGCATGTCTTAGGTAACTATGAAAACCTCCAATGTACTTTAAAAACTTTTCTTGAGATGTCAAATCTACACCCACAATTAGTTCTCTTCTCCTAAAATCTTGAGTATAGCTTTGCACAATTTTCCCTTTTCCTTGCCTAAAGTTTTGCCAGTCCATTATAGACTTTTGGATGTATGCCAATGGATAAAATTATCTCCTTGAGGTAGCAAAATAATCATTCCAAGAGGTTAATACCTTACAATGTTTCTTGATGTCCTCTTGAGTTTTGGCTTCCCACCAATTAAGAGCTGCACATTCCAATCTTAGTGAAGCAAGTTGAATCTTGGCTTCATCATCCTTTATTATTTTTATTCTACAATACACTTCAAGCTAACATACCCAATTATCTAATATTTCAGCATATACCTCTCCATCATACATAGGAAAATCAAACTTTATGTCAAGCTTTAGAAATGGAGTTTTACCATGACCTTTTGGAGAATGTGGAGGTGTTTGTGAAGGGCTTGTTGTGGAAGAATATGATGGGTAAGATGGTGATGAGGATGGTTTTGAAGAGAATGGTGGTGTCAAAGGTGGGTTGTCACCAATCCCATTACCTTTTGGAGTCCTGTCTCCATCTCCTCCTTCTCCTTTTGAAGACTTATCTCCCTTTCGAATATTGGAGCTCTCTCCTTGCATCCTTGTTCTTCTCTCCTAATAGAGAAATTTCACCATTCTTGTCATATCAAGTAATGCTTTCTTGAAGGATTTTTCATCCTCTGATATATTTTTAGGCTCTCCTTCATGTGACATACTCGTTGAAGCTTCAACTTCAATTTGAGGTGGAGATTGTGGCAAACTTGTTCTCTTTGTCCTTGACCTAACTCGAGGACTTGAAACCACTAGTTTTCCTTCTCCTCTCTTGAGATTCAACCTTGTAAGCATCACATACACTTGCAAAAAATTAAACCCTCACAAAAAAAAAAAAAAACCTAATCTCTAATAGCAAACTTGATCTATATATGTATGTGCTTGAGGTTTGTGAAATGTTGCAAGTCAATCGGGTAGGTTTTAAGCCTCTTTTGTGAAATTATTAAAAACATAAACATGAATTCAAATTGAGTTTTGCAAAAAAATACAAGACAATATCACCATAACAGTAGACACACAACAAAAATTGATGAAGGAGTTCACCCCTCCAAGGCTAGGTCTCCTAGTCCAACTTCCAATGGTTGGGCCTCTTTCATTATGCTAAAAAAAATAGTGTTTTCATACAATTACAGTACTCAGATGGCTTCAATACTTGCTCTAACAACTTCAGAGCTATCAAAAACTCTTGTCTAGCCTCTTTGTGCTCCCAAAAGGATAAAACGTGAAGAAGTTATGGTCCTTCCAAGTTTTGCAACAATTCATCCCACAATCTTGCCCCAAAAATAGCTAACGGAGCGACATTTTTGCGAACGGGTGACACAAATTGTGGGACACTTAATTTTCCCTCTAACGGATAAAGGTCAAAGAGCATCATATTCAAACTTCAATATACATTTTAAACAATATGTATTAAGAAAAAATGGTGTGGTGTGTTGGTGAGAAGTTGGTTTCTGTGCTTGGAGGTTTTGGGTTCAAGTTTTTTGGAGTGCATTATTCTATACCCAAAATTTTTTAGTGGCCACCGAGCTATCGCATGGCATCCTCTGGCTGGGCCATGTCGAAGCCTTCGGTTTGTCCACACCATTACCCCACAAAATAATAAAAATTATCCTTGTCAGCCAACTGAGAAAATACCACTTCTCATGTTGTGATTGGCTCATGCAATCCAGTAAATTTTCCAAATCAGTAGGACCAAACAGCATGCCACATCAATAGTATGGACTGCTGACAAGGCAGCCCTGCACAAAATTTTTCCAAAATTCCCTTGTTTGAAAAATCGATCAAAAATCGTTTATGGGAGCATACGATGCCAGTTTTGCGCGAAACGAATTGAACTAGATTCAAAATGACAATATGTATGTAGTCCTTCAGGTTCCACACCATCTGACAACTTTCATTTTTTAGCATATTTTTGAGCACTTGATCATTAGTTCCATATTGATGATGTTTAAGAGATTTATGCTCCATTTCCCTTTCTTTCTTCTTGATTAGGATGTTCATGTTGCAGGTTCCCATATGGTATATGCTGGTTGATGATGACTATCATGATCCTACAACCTCATTTTTGAGGTCTTGGTTTTTTTTGTATATGTCATATTTGTCCCTTGATGTAAATGTCATGTAAAGAACCATGATGTAATCATTGTAATATTCATTCATGTATGGGCTATTGAGTCATTCTATGTAATTTTGAGACATTGATGTAATTTTGGGACAAATACATAAACCCACTATGTTGGGTGATTGATGTAATCACAAGTCATTATGTCATAGGAAAGGTAATTTTTAGTTGAGTCATCAACTCTTTTAATCGATCGAATACCTTCAGAAGGTTTAACATATGCTCAGGGGGAGAGTGACCAGTATTCATTTTTCATATTCAAGAGATATGATCTATAGTGATCCTCTCTACACAAGAGGAGAGAAGTATTCATTCAGCATTGGTCAACGCTTTTCCCTTGATGTCAAAGGTGGAGAGAAGCATGGTGTTTGGAGAAGAATTCTTGGGAGAAGTATTTGCAAGGGTGTTTGCAGAAATATACAAGTGATGACTGAACACCAGAGTGGTTACCATCAATTCCAAAGGGGGGGATTGTTTGAATTATGGATAATTCCTTGTCCTTGGTGGAAACCCAGTTAATAATGATTTCAACATGATTGGAACAAATGATACAGATTTGGTGAAAATAGAAGTGAAAGTTTAGAGTCAGAGGAATGTTAAGTATGAAGTTTACGTGGATCCTATGAATAAGGGTTGTGTACATACGCATGTATTGTGAAGAAAAGTCACGTACATAAACCACACCATGGTATCTGGATACCAGGGGTCTTTACCATGGTATTGGCCCATAGAAATGGGTGAGACAATGATCATTTGATCTCGTCAAAGAATACTAACAACATAACCAAGGTATTTACCTGAGTTATTGGGTAAGAAAAATATTATATAAAGATATGGAGATCAAAGTGTTGTGTGTGAAAGTATTGGGTTATATTTAAATGATTTGATCTGAAAGAGGTGTGCACCAACAAGAAAGGAGAAGACTCAGATATCATAGATCTGAAAGTATAATAAAGAATAATGAATATATTTTCTTAATCTATTTTTGTGAACATTGATAAATCTGTGATGATAATAATACTTTGATGTGAATATGCGCTAGTGAAGTATGCACAACATGTCTTTTGATTGCAATGAAGGTTGACTCAGAAATTTTAAGATAAGTATGCACCTTTGTTTCAGAGTAATTGTGTACATACAAAAAAAAATCTCTTTAGGGTTGTGTATATATTTTGTGAAATAATTTTCACCATGTGCAGATATGTGTGTGGTTGTTATGCATGGTATTTAATGTGTACATATGCGAGTTTGCTTCAGGAAAATCATGTATACATTCTAGGGTTTTGTAGATGTCTTAATGATGATTTATTTGATTAGATTTTTTCTAATTTGTTATATTTCGATGATGTCTCTATTATAATGATCCGTATCTGACGGTGTTGAATAGGTTAAATGATGAATGGTATATTGATTGGTAACGATGCTAGAATATGGTGATATGTGTTTTACTCAATAATCTATGATTGGTTCAAGTAATCTATGACTGATGTAATGATATAAGTATGGTTTAGTGACTGATTATTTAGTGTTCAGTACTATGATATCTATATGCAGGTGTGATACAGAGAAAGTGCATATATACATGAGTCTTATTCAGTAAAGTTGCATAAAAAAATTGATATTTTTTGTTTCTGGTTGGGTTCTACATTTAGTAATTTGATGCTTCATATTTCAATTTATTTTTTTTGTGAAAATATCTCACATTTAGTGCCTCAGTTTGTTTGGATTTATGATTGATATGGGTCTAGTTTGAAAATTTGATGAAAAGTGGCCTACAGGCCATGTGATCATTATCTGATAGGTTGATATAGTATGAAATACTCTTAAAAGTGGTCCACAAGGAGGGTTGCAACCATTAGAAAGGGGGTAGGAGTTCCCTTCTGTAGAAGCTGATAAATGAGTTCAAGGGATTGTAGCTCCATTCCAATGATTACTGGATAACGAGAGAAAATTGTAGTTGTCTGCAGGTGGGTTCCTATGTACTGACAAGAGTCTCCATTAGTACAAATGTAAAAATTTTCTTTATATCATAGAAAGAAGACATAGACAACAATAGTGTTGGTTTCTCCCACATTGGGTTTCCACCTACAATAAATATTGGTGTTCTATGTGTCTGTTGCTCATTTACTATTCTTTATTTATGTTATTTACTACATATTGAAAAGTAATTAATCTACTAATGCAATGATTAAAGATAATCATCTGATAGAATGCATGAATTTTTTTTTTTTTGGGTATACGGTTGTTTCCTTCTCTAAAGTAGCATACATATGCAGGTTGCTTTAACAACAATAGTGTACATATTTTAGAATACAATTTTTTGGAAGTTTGAATTTAAAAATATCGATTCACCCCCCCTCTCAATATTTTTCCCAACAAACTCTCATAGAGGCCTGAGTGTAGGTACCACATAGGGTAGGGGGGTAAAAATTGGGGGAGGGGAGCACTAGGCCTACCTCTGAAAATTGTCTTGAGGGGATAACCAATCGATGATGGTGCATGATGGAGAAGGGAGTTTTTGCAATGGATACCCAAGAAGGAGGGATACAATGAAATGAGGGGGAACACTCAAGTGAAAAGGGTTGGGGCCTAGAAATAAGAGAGGATAAAAACAAGAAAACTTTGATGGCTAGTGAGGAACGTAGGGAAGGTTCACAAAGAAGTTGGCTAGATAAAACCCCTCAAGGACACATGTCTAAGGAGTGGGATAGAAAACCAGAACCTGAAAGAGCATGCAAGAGAAAAAAAATCAAACATAAAATGATGCCAATATTAGAAGGAGTTGCATGGAATAAGAAATAACAAGCCGAACCCGAGTAAGAGAGATCCATGAAGAGGAAAGACCTATAAGAACACAAATAGTCTTAAATTCTTTAGATGAACTGTGAGATTTAACGTTTTTGTTTGTATGTTTCCAAGATGCCTTGATAGCCCAAAATTGTAGCCTTTAGGGAATTTATGCCATGGTTGATGGGCTATAATCAAATCCAAATTCCTTTGGTCAGTAGCGTAGCATCTTTCCTTCTACTTATCTATATAATGGATTCGTCCTTGCCCATTTCCACTACAATTGTGTGTCTAAGCCTTTGAATGTATCAACCCCCATGCCAATGTACCTTTTGTATTGCTTGCATGCTTGCAGAAAATGTAAATTAATTTTTTTCAAGGTTCAGTTGATTCTCATTGCGGCGAGTTGCTAGGTGAGGTGAGGGAAACTCTCTACCCCTTGTTAAACTTGATTTCCTTCACCATTATCACTTCATGCGATTGATAAGAACCCTCCATGGGGAAAACATAAACATAATATTTATTTTAAAAAATTAGTTTATTAAATTTTTTACATAACCTTATAATTATGGTTATCATTTTTATTACATCAAAATTCCAAACAGATACAACTAAAACCTTCTATAAAAAGAAAAATTGCTTCTTCAATATCATTTACTCCGAGATAACAAGACAACAAATATCTTATCAAATCTTGGGCTTCATTATTTATTTGTAAAATTAATACTATATTTAATATAAATTGACTACTCTTTTTTTTATAAACATGATGGTGGAGAGAGAGGAGTCTACAGGAAATGAAAATGGTTTATGAATGATTTGAAGTATAGAGACAACAATATGTTCTTTCCCTTTTTTTGGTTTAAAATTGATACCATTTTTTAAAATGGAAATTTATTTTATCATGGATGTATGCATCAAGTCTTATCGGATTAGAAACTCAATTTGAAACTCGCAAAGGCATTTAGGTTGCATATGATTTTACATTTTTAGGTGGAGGGTTTCTTGTTACATGAAATGAAAAAAAGTCTATGATATGATTGTGAGGGGTTCCCTTACATTATAAAACATTTGAGAATGTGGGTTTTTGTGCAACATTTAATTATTTGAGGCCATGTATTAAAATGATTTGTCAGACTAGGAGGTAACTCGGAAAAACTAAAGATGCATTAGATGGAGATTGTGTGTGTACTTATACATGGAGGTGAGACTATTAGGATTCACTTCCAAATGTATCTTGGCCTTCCTTATTTACTCAAATAAAATAAAATACAATCTCACCCAATCCCTTAGGATTAGGTGTCAACATTCCCTCCTTTAATCTGAAGGGATGTTGGTGAGTCCAAGCATCGTTTTGAACTTTTCAAACTTTTCTCTTTCAAGCGCTTTGGTGAAGATGTCTGTGGTCTGCTCATTTGTGGAACAATGACGTAGGTGGATAGTTTAGGCCTCAACATGATGTCGAAACTAATGGTATTTTGTATTGATGTGCTTTGTTCGATCATGGAACTTCAGGTTCTGGGCCAACTTTATTGCAGAAGTGTTGTAAATCATGAGTGGTGTTGAATGAAATTGTTTCATCTGCAAATATTCTAGGATTTTTCTTAGCCACACAATTTCATTTGTTTCTTCAGCTGCTGCCACATATTCTGCCTCGACTGTGAAATTTGCTGGAACTGACTGTTTTCATGATCTCCATGAGACAGCTCCTGATCTAAGACTCATGGTATAACCTGAAGTAGACACCCCAGTTTCCTTGTCCCCATCAAAGTCTGAATCAGAGTATCTGGTCAAGCTGTAATCGCCTACCTATGTGTATTTGAGTCCAAAGTCTTGAGTCCCCTTCAAGTACTTTAGAACTCTTTTTGTAGCAAACCAATGTCCTTCTCATGGTTTTTGCATAAACTTGGAGAGGATTCCAACAACAAATGAGATGTCTGGTCTGGTGGTAGGCAGGTAGACAAGACTTCCTACAAGCTATCTAGACTTTGTTGCATCCTCGAATTCCTTCCCTTCAATGGATGTGAGCTTCAAGTTTTGTTCCATTGGAGTGGTTAAGGGATTGCATTCATCCATGCCAAACTTGTTCAAAATATCTC